>BQNB010009770.1:0-24839 GCA_026074375.1 Tanacetum coccineum
CCTGATATTTTGCTCGATAGATTCTCCAAGTTGAGTTTATGAGCAAGATTGTGTGTTGAACATGCGTCTGAATGCCAGCATGACTATTGATACTTCACCAACTTCGTCAATTTATTTTTCAATGAGGTCCTGTAGAAAATATCGGAAAAAATGCAAAATCCTATCTCAGGTATCTACGGTTAATTTAAATAAGCTAAATAAACTATACATGAAACCAATACGCCGTATCCATAAACTAGAATACGCAGTATCAAGAAACCTGTAAAAGGTATCTAAATACGAGTTAGTCTATTGAATACGCCGTATCATGTGCATGAATATGCTGTATTGACAGAACTGGCAATAATGTTTAAAGTGCATAAAAATAAATGGCTGATAACGTCCAGACAATCAATACGTCGTATGGTATGGAGTGGATACGCCGTATTGATGTCTGGGAAGACAGACTCGATAAAAATAAATAACAATCTGGGTTGTCTCCCGAGAAGCACTTTTGTTTACAACGAAGTCTTTGAGTTAGACTTTTCTTCCAGCTTCTTCACTTCATCTCATGCACGCTTATGTGCTCGCGTGTGAGCCATTCTTCTATCTTCGCATCTCAAACATATTCGGGTCCTAAGTTCAAGACCCCCTTGTAGAAACTCTTGACCCTTTGGTACGAGTGCGAGACTTCATTCATCATATCTTCCTTACTTACCTTTAGTGATGGCGGGATCTTGTTGCATTGTTTATAAGTGTGGTGTTTAAACCTCGGATGTGACCGCACCATTTGGTAAGTAACTTCTTCATTACCATTGTGAATGGTAATCATTCCTTCGAACCATTTTGCATTAATTCCAACTTCTCTCAAAAACGGTTTGCCAAAAATAACATCGCCCATTCCTTCATCACGATAAGCATCCGTATCTTCTAAAACTGCAAAATCTGTTAAGATAGAAAAAGTTCCAACAAAGATAGGTATGTTCATTAAGGCTCCAACTATATTGTTTCCCTTGTATTCCAATTTGTCCTTCCTTATAGAATTATAAAACTTTTTGAACATCACATTTACGTACAAGATAGGGAAAAAATTAGCGTGTAAAAATTCAAAACCTATCATGCAAGAAAACTTCAAGTTGTGGGCACAATCAATATGGATCTTCTTATCGTGGTCACATTCACTAGGATATCCAAAAAATTTGCTAACCATTCTAGCATTATTCCTAGCTCTAAATTCCTCAACTACCTCACCTTCCTCAATGGTGGGCATTAAATCATCAATTTTATCTCTCCTAAGCTCTAATGGACAATTAATATCGTTAAGCTCTAATGTAATCCTCAAGAAAGCGTCCAATTGATTCAATTTAACACCAAAGTCTCTCCCCATTAGCCTAGCTTCTAAAATCAAGTTCCATCTTTCTTTTAAAAGCTTAGCAATGTAGACCCATCTTAATTAGACTACTAGCAGGTATAACAACTTTGAAAATTATTTTCTCTTCCCCAACCCTCAAAGTAATCTTCCTTTTGAAAACATCAATCTTAGCATGGGCGGTAGACAAAAATGGTCTTCCGAGGATCAAGGAGCTTTGATATCCTCGGGCATATCAAGAATTATAAAATCTACAGGGAAAACAAATTTACCAATACCTACTAGCACATTTTCAACAATTCCTTTTAGATATTTCACAGTCATATATGCTAATTCAACTGTTAACTTAGTGTGAGCTAATTTGCTTAAACCTAAGTTAACGTAGGTCGAGAGAGGCATTACACTTACACTAGCTCCTAAGTCAGCAAGGGCATCATCAAAGCAAACATTATTATTATAGCAAGGTAATGTGAAACTCCCTAGGTCTTTCTCCTTTCAGGGTATGGATTTATTGATGTGTGAAGCTCTACAAGAGTAAGCTTCTAAAATATTACGGTCCATATGATCCCTTCTTATCTTTACAGTAGCAATCATTCAAACGAATTTGAAACGGGATTATCGTTCGTCTTGTCTCGTACATCAGTGTACTATTCTGTCCAGTGGATACAGCGTATTGGTGTGATCTAATACGGTGTATCGAGCTTGCATCAGCTTTAACAATAGTCGAGATCGACTTGACATGGTCTCTCAGGTTAGTTTTAGTAGAGCTCGATAAACTTCCAAATCCTCTTTCCTATAGTACCTTGCTTATTTGCCTGATTTGGATCTCTAAAGTTTTCATTTAATGCTCCTTGGTTCCTTATGGCAGGATCTGTTGAAGCTCGGATCTCTTTGATCAAATTGGAGTTCTCCTCATGTCTTTTTGCTGATTACCCTATAAATTTGCTTAGGGTTTCTTCCATATATTGCCTTCGTTCTTGGTACGAAGGGTTTGCATTATTCCTTTGGTAGAATCCTGGAGCAGTTGCTCTATATCCCCCTCCTTGAAAAGGTGCACTAAATTGAGTGTAGTAAGCTTCTTTATGGGTATTCCCTTCTTCCTTGAGTGGGCAATCTTTGGTATAGTGGGGACCTTTACATTGTTCACATCCTACTTGAGCAACATAAACTTTTTTATTCACTTTCTTGATTTCTCTTCCAAGATTGTTGAGTTGTGCTTGTATGGCTGCTAATCCGTCAGAAGTTTAAGTACTTCTGGTCTTAGATGTTCCATTGTGCTATTTTTGAGAGTATTCAGCCATTTCTTGGATGGATACTTTCGTATCCGCAACAGTCTTTGATGGTATGGCTCCTTTCGAATCAAGAATTTGCCTAGTTGGAACATCCAATCCATTATAGAACAAGACTACCTCTTGCATCTCTGTTAAATAGTGTTGAGGACACTTCATCAACAGTTCTTTAAATCGATCCCAAGCTTGAAAGAGGTTTTCATCTGGTTCTTGCTGAAAGTTGTTGATCTCCTCCATTTTCTTTGCCAACGAGCAGGTGGGTAATATTTACTTAGAAACTTTGTCTTCAGATCTTCCCAAGTTGTAATCAAACCAGATGGTTTGTTTCTTAGCCAACGACTTGCGGATCCAGTTAAGGACATAGGGAAGGCTCTAAGCATCACTTGGTCCATAGTAATATTAGAGATGTGGAATAAATCCACGATCTTAAGAACTTTCTTAATATGTTCGTTTGCATCTTCATGATCCGAACCGCTGAAAGTGTTGGTACGTAGTTCCTTGAGAAATTGGCCTTTTAGTTCAAATTTTCCTTGTCCTCGATCTTAGGCCTAGCAACTCCCGATCCATAGTCGGCTCAAGTTTTGCTCATGTATTGTTCCATAGTTTCCTCCATTGTTTCCGTAAGTTCTTCCTCCGAATATTCTTCTTGGTTAAAAAATAGATCGAAATCAAGCGATCTTGATTCGTCAAGACTTAGTGTCTTAAAGTGCTTCCTAGATGATCAAAATTCTCGTTTCGGATCCTTGAAAGGCGTAAATAGTTCCTTAGTAGAACTCCTTGTCATGCACTACCTGAAACAAGGGATAAACAATCAGTAGGATGGGCTCAGGAGAAATAAACACAAATATATGAAAATTGAATATGAAAAACTAGATCTGTTACTGTATTAGATAGTTAATATGCCGTATTGAATGGAACTGAATACGTCGTATTAATCTTCTTGAACGAATACGTTGTATTAGATAGAAAGTTGGATATGCCATATCTAATGGAAGTGGATACGCCGTCTCGGTTTATCGACCAGAATAGTGTATTATGAAAAATAATTAAACACGCAAACCATTAAATACACAAATATACAGAATATACAGAATTATACACTAATCCTAAGGGTTAGATATAATCTAATGTTAAAACCAATATATCAAATAAAAATCAAGATTAATTTTCACTCCCCGGCAGCGGCGCCAAAAACTTGATATGTCGTCGTGTGGTTGTAAATTATGATTCAAGTTTTAAATTTATATTTTGTCGATTTAACAAAAAATAACACTTTAACGGGAAGTGTACCCGGTCGATGGGAGTTTCGTGGTAAGTAGGGTGTCGATCACTAAGAGCGAGAAACACTTTCAATTTATTACTCCCTCTGTCCCAATTTATTTGTCCCTGTTTGACTTTGTGGGTCTTTCCTTATCAACTTTGACCTTAAATAAAAACAATTTGTGTTATATAAGACTTGATGAAAATTATACCAATGGAATATACATTTAAAACTCAATCCATTCATATATTTTGCATCATATACTAAATAACACAAACAAAATTATTTAAGGTCAAAGTTGATAAAGAAAGACCCAAAAAGTTAAACAGGGACAAGTAAATTGGGACGGAGGGAGTAATACTTAGGTTTTCTAATCTAAGTTAGTCTAATTTATGCTAAACCTATGCTAAACCTATGTTAATCCTAAATCTAATAGATAAGGGGGGTTTCAGTCTGAGAGACCGGCACGGGTTTTGCGGTGACTAAAACCAATTCAAGACACTAAAACGCACGCAAGCAAATTAACAAAAGATAAAAGAGCGGTCTAGCCAAATATAATAAAACTGTATTAACCATTATTAATCTAATCAGAACGTTGGTTTGTTTATTTAGTGCAATGATTACTTATCTCGAGGTGGCATATCATTCTTAAGACTTAGGCGGTACTTCTTCCTAAGACCTAGACACGTAGAATTCTATCACAATAAAACACATCCGCATAAAGCATCTTTATTTGCTAATTATAATCTATCTTCAGGATTAAAGCAATGGTGATCTTGTTAAACCCTAGCTCATAGAGACTTTACCCACTTACTGCTTAATGGCTCTTTATATACTAGTAGTCCACTGTCCGAGTCTTTACCAATTAATTAAGAACGTGCTCGTTGATCCTAAGGGTCAACTGCCGGTTCAACTAAGCTCACTAAGCTAAAGGCAAGGATAGGTCAATATTTGTGATCCTATGATTCAAGATATATAAATTGCAATATGGAGAGCTATCCCAGAATCTTAGCCTACGCCAAAACAACCAAAATTGCAACGCATTAAATATGTAGGACTAGACCCAATTAAATGATAGGTCGCATACTTAAGTACGTAAACAAGTATATTGATTAACATAAACAAGCATTCAACGATAAATCAAGAATTCGATATAAACAAAACCAAACATTCAAATCTTCATAATAATGGCTAATACCCGAAAGTATTAGCCTTCAAACGTCATAATCAATACAAAAGCAATTATTTAGCCAAGGTAAACTAACCGAGTTAATGAATGGTACCAAAAACTAAACGATTACAAAAGTATATGGAATTACACGTTGTCTCCTATGGAATTGATAGCGTTGATTGACCTCTTCTGCTCTTTTTCTCCTTTAAAAATCGACTTTTATGGGTTAGGTATTGAGAATATGATTTAGCACACCTAAAACTCGTTTTTGAGTTTTGTATTTATAGGGTCCGGAGTCGGTTCGATACGACATATCCAAAGACTTGGATACGGCGTATCGGGGGTTTCTTGGAGTAGGGACCACGTTTGATATCTTCCAGAATCTTCACATTCTATAACTTGAATACGGCGTATTGAGTTCCTCTATATACGGTGTATTGAATCTTGTTCCTTTATGGTCTTCAGTGAAGTGTAGGCATAAATACGCCGTATCTTCTTTGATGGATACAGTGCATTGAGTTGTTAGAATCAGTAATCTTCATTTTTCTTCGTTTAAGTTCTAGAATGCGTGCCTTTTTGCTACTTTTCACCAAGTACTTCATTATTACTGCAATTCTCAAATACAAATGATTAAGTAAAAATTCTTTGCAATAATTATATAAAATGGGTTAATTACATGGGATAAATGATGCTATAAAATAGACGTTATTTGATGTCATCAAATATCCCTCCACTTGAATCCTACAACGTCTTGTTGTATGAATAAAACATTAAAAATACGGGAATTAAAAAGAATTAGAATGAGAAACTCCCCTGATATTTGCTCGGTAGTGATTCTCCATTAAAGTTTATTAAGCAAGATTTCATATTGAAACTGTCTTGAGTTTTCAAGACTCCAACACTTCAAGATTTCCAGATTTATAAATTCTCCACTAATATTCATCGATTTCCTTTCCTTGAGGTCCTGTGCAAATTCTCAGAAAAACAATGTAATTCTATCTCCATGTATTTGTTGTTTAGACTCTGTACAAGAAGTCGATACGCCATATCCACTCCACAGGATACGCCGTATTGATACATGTATACGTTTTATTCATTTAGGCGAATTATGTCGTTAAATGTGGGGTGGGGGGTTGAAAATAAAGACTGGATAACGTCCAGATAGTCAATACGCCATATCCATGGGGTTTGGATACGCCGTATCAAGTACCTGGGAAGACAGACTCGATAAAATTGAAATTACATTTCGGGTTGTCTCCCGGCAAGCACTTTTGTTTACAGAAAAGTCTTTAAGTTAGACTTGCCCCAATTTAATTCCATCCTTATAAAATAATTTGGGGTCGAACGGGATGCCAAATGGCACATACAAATTCTTGATTAGGAAAATAAATGACATCCCTTTGATAACATAATTCCAAGTCATGATATTAAAATTTAGATCCTTGATAAAAATTTCAGTTTTAAAAAATTTACTAATATATCAGATTATTCAAAATCTTATTTGACCTTTGGCATAGGCCACACATCGGTATTTATTACATTACCCCCGAAGACTGTTTAATATCGATTTTATCATCATCATTGTCCTCATCCGATTTTGAATCATCGTGATAAATTATGTTAAAATTAAATAGATCATTAAAGTATAAAATATTTTGTTCCTTTTCATCACTTTTGGACAATGATGTTTCGTCTTTCAAATCAAATTCATCGATATGTTGAAGACTTACAATAGGTTCAGTTAAGAAATCTGATTTAGACGTTAGAGCATCATTGTAAACAATGGCTGGAAATTCATTCTCAATCTTTTAAAGAAGTCTAAATCATTAAAAATAACTGACCGTAGGCTCGGGTGATGAAAACGAAGGCATATTGACTTTATCATTATCATTTTCCGAATCCGTTTTCAAATCGTCGACAAAAATTATTTTATAAGAAAATGAATTTTTGTCATAAAATTACCGTGTAATCTTCATCGTCAGATTCATCAAACAATATTCTAAAGTCAATTTCATTGTCATTAAGAAAAATTAACGTCGGTTTACACGAGAGTGCTACTTCAGATGTTAACGCTTCATTAAAGACTATGGCTGGGAATTCAGTTTCAATAGATTTGAGGTCGTGAACGTCTTCATTACACCAGATCTTACTGTACGTAGCGGTATCCCAGTTATACACCTTACCACACCTACAAGCTTTTTCTTCCTCAAGCCTGATGTACTATTTCAGAGTAATGTTAGGGTCATCCATATTTACCTGTAATAAATTTTCTTGGAAAGAAAACTGTCAAATAGCCTAATACGCCGTATTCAGTAAACTGAATACGTCGTATTGATGATAGAGTCGAATACGTTCTATTGGTTTGAAAAAAATTATACGCCATATCTAAGAAGTTGAATATGCCATATTCAGTATTTGACTCAGATTACAGTGAACTGTAATAATGCATAAAATACACAAACACACAATATGCAAAAAATATACAATGCAAAAACTTAAACACACAAACAAACACACAAATATGCAAGCAAACAACTAAAGACAAATATACAGATTTATACACTAATCTAAATTACACTAATCCTATGGGTTAGATCTAATCTAATGTTAAAAACCAAAATATCAAATAAAAATCAAGATTAATTTTCATCCCCTGGCAGCGGCGCCAAAACTTTGATGTGTTGTAATAGGTGGTGTGATTTGGTGATTTCAAGTTTTAAATTTATATTTTGCCGACTTTACCAAAAACAACACTTTAACGAGCAGTGTACCAGATCGGTAGTAGTTTCGTGGTAAGTAAGGTGTCGATTACTAAGAGCGAGAAACACTTTCAATTTATTGATAAATTGGTTGTCTAATCTATGTTAGTTCTATTCTATGTCAAACCTATGCTAAACCTAAGTTGATCCAAAATCTAAGGGATAAAAAGGTTTTTTTCAGTTTGAGAGACTGGCACGGGTTTGGTGGTGACTAAAATCAATTCAAAATACAAAAACAAGCTCAAGCAAATTAACAAAAGATAAAAGAGCGGTTGAGCCAAATATAAGAAAATTGTATTAGTCATCATTAATCCGATTAGAACTTTGGTTTGTTTATTAAGTGCAATAATTTCTTGTCTCGAAGAGGCATATCATTCTTAGACTTAGGCGTTACTTCTTCCAAAGACCTAGACACAATAATTTTGTCATAATTAAACGCATCCGCATAAAGCATCCTTATTTGCTGATTATAATCTATCTTAGGGATTAAAGTAATGGCAATCTTGTTAAACCCTAGCTCATAGAGACTTTACCTACTTACTGCTTAATGGCTCTTTATATACTAGTATTCCACTATCCGAGTCTTTACCAATTAATTAAGAGCGTACTCGTTGATCCCAAGGGTCACCTGCCGGTCCAACTAAGCTCACTAATCTAAAGGCAAAGATAGGTCAATATTTGTGATCTTATGATTCTAGATATATAGATAGCGATATAGAGAGTTATCCCGGACTCTTAGCCTACACCTAAACAACACCAAATCTTCGTTTAAGCTCCAGAATGCGTGCCTTTTAGCTAACTTTAACCAAGTACTCCATAATTACTGCAATTCTTAAATACAAACGATTAAGTAACAATTCTTTGCAATAATTATACAAAATGGGTTATTTACATGGGATAATGATGCTATAAAAGTGACGTTATTTGATGTCATCACCGTGGAAGATGATGGGTTGGATGAACAACACATGAGGAACGTAAGGAGTTGAAAGGGAAAGGGTGTGGTGATAGAAGAGATCGTAGAATATGATAGGTTAGATGAAGATTCGATTGTATGTATTCCTTTGGTTGAGTGTAGCAATGGTGAGAACTTAGGTCTCGTAAATTTTGATGATGAGATACTAATAGATACTCCATGGTCTGATGAAAGTAAGAATGAAAAAAGGAAAAGATTGGCTTTAGAGGCACTGGCTTTTAGAGATCTCATGCGATATTTTGATCTTGCATATGACGGTGACAAAATGAAGGAGGAACTTAGTCAAGATAGTTTTAATCAAGAATAGATTATTAGGGAGATAAATTCTACTTTAGAGAACATTGTAGAAAAACTTAGTCAAGATGATTTGGAGATGCTTAGTGGTATGGAAGGTGATTTACCAACATTTATGGAAGATGATGATGACAATATAAGTGGTATGAAAGATGATTAGCTACTTGATCCATACCATGCACTTGATGATGGAGAAGACATTACAAAATTGTTTGATGAGTTAGATCAAGCATATCGAGATGTGGTAGAACATGTGACGGATCTACTTGTATTTGAATAGGTTGGGGAAAGGGAAGTGGTTGAGGGTTTGGATGAACCAATTGATAATAAATATGTAGGGGAAAGGGAAGTGGTTGACCATGTGGCTGTTGATAGCGGGGTAAAATGTTTGTTTGAAGGAAGTGATTCTAGGAATGTTGTCACTGGAAGCACAAGTAAGAGGAAAAGGTCAGAACAAGATGAGATTGCTTCCGGCTATGCACCCATTGGAAGTCAAAGGAAGAGGAGAATATTGAGTCAAGAAGAGGTGGGTGGGAAGGCCATTTTTGATGATGTTTCAAAATCAAAATGTAAGGTTAAGATGGATTGGTTTGTAACTTTTTTCGTGATGTTTGTAACTTTAACTTGTATGGTTTTCATATTGTATGCAACATATCAACTGGTTTTTGTATGGTGTGAAACTTGTATGCATTACTTGGAGTGATTTGACATATAAAATTATTGACTATAGGGTGTTCATACCCACGAAACCAGTTGTGTATACATCTCATTCATTGCCTTTAAAAGTGAAACTGCTCACCACACACAATATCTAGTATTTCAATGTATGGCATTATAAAACTGCAAGAACATTAACAATAATCTGAACGACAAGAATTGTAAGAACATACATAAATACAACACTCATTGAGTCAAAATGACCATTACACAAAAATAATTGATGATACTAAAATCACCAACACAGAAGCTACAGTTCGTCACCTATAACATAGATACAACACTCATTGAGTCAGAATGATTGTCAAATAAACAAACATATACAGACGAATTGTATAATGAGGTTTATTTGCATTTTACAACAACAGAACTTTCTAGATGGATTTTTATTGGTCTTATTTGAGGATACACTTATAAAATTTGACAAGACAAAATTATTTTAAAAATATGAAAGAAAGATGAGCGACATCATACATTAATCTAACAAAAGTTACGTTTGTCTTTTATCCAAGTGTGAAGGACTTTGACTTTGACATAAATATATAAGTTACAATATGTTTAAATTTTAATTGGAGTATTAAAATCTTTTATACTTTTATAGTTATAATATCTATGCGCGCATATGTTTTTTCATAAATTTTTTATCATGTATTAATATCAATTACTATTTGTTTAGGTTTTTCTGGACGAATGATTTGACTTTGATAATTGACATGGCGGTGAGGTTGTGTTGTTTGATTGAATCATGGATAGAGTACTGCTATTTGTACCCCTTGACCTACAAAAAAGGTACAAAATACTACAAAACATTCTTTTTTGTCTTTTTTTTGTGGAAACTAGAAGGGGGGGTTGAATAGTTTACAGGTTCATTTTATGTTTTAAAAGTTTGCTTTCAAAATACTTAGATTCGAGTTATATGTTCAACCAATCAACAATATGAATCAACAATGTAAATATATAAACTAATACTAAATAACAATGACAACAATATAAAGAGATAAGGAAATGAAACAATCAAGACCAAGACGCCAAAGATTTATAGTGGGTTCGGCTACGAACACTGCGCTCTTCGCCCTACTCCACTCCCTGAGTATCTTACTCGATATTTCACTATGTCACAACAAGCTCCCTTTAGGACGGAAAAAAAAAACCGTTTACACACGTCCCTCTACGATATTATTCGTCACTTAAGCTAAATGTCAAGGAAAAAGGGTCCTAATCTAACTAAACCAATCTACCACTTCACAAGCACGACACAATCACAAGATCTACACATATCAGATATACACACAATCTGAATCACACGAACTCAATTACTACAAGATCGTTACCATAGAGAGATTTGATACTTAAAATAAAGAGGAGAGATCACTAAATAATGATTTGTTATTCTTGGCGAATATGAATGTTCTTCCTCTTGCACATGATAGAGAGGAAGTAGAGATGAGAAAATATGAATGGATCACTTGAAACAAGATCAAACAATGTTAGTGAACAAGAGATTTAGTGAAAGAAAGAATGTTTTTAGAGAGAGAAAAGAAGACTGGAAAATTTTGTGCAAAGAGTTGTGTTTTTCTGCCGAGAAAGTAGAGGTGAATATTATGGATAAGAAAGGATATCCAACGGCTAGCTGGCGGAGGTCCCATACCAGCGGTCACCCCAAGATATATCAAGGGCCGCGCAGGCCTATAAGAGTGGCCGGCCACTAGACTACGCTTCTGTTGTGTCTTTAAGTTTGTAAAGAAGGTTGTATCAATGTATAAGAAAGCTTCTATTTTGGGTGGGAAAACCATATTCAATGTATTTTATTATTTAAATAAAACATATTCTTTTATTAAAATGTATTTTTGTATAGTTATTTTGTAGAAATCTTTTGGTGAAATGTAATTTAAGAAAGAAATATTTGTGCTTGATGATCACTAAACATGCTTAATGATTTGTTTGTACATACCTTAAGTGATCACTAAGCTTTAAAATGTAAGTTTTAATCGATTAATAATTTTTAAAACGTTTATTTTATCGTAAACGTTTTACATTTTGTTATTATCAAAAACATTGAAGGTCTAGAAAATATAAATAAACGTTTTAACATTATTTGTATTAACAATCTCCCCTTTTTTGATGATGACAAAATATAAACTCATTTTGTATAAAATTTAAGGTTTTAAATTATTAATGAGTTTCATTCCATTTCTCCCCTTTTTGTCGAATTCAAAAAGCATGATCGTCGAATTGTTGTAGAAAGAAAGAAGTCGACGATATCAAGACTCCCCCTTGATGTAGGCTCCCCCTTGTTTGGGGCACCAAGGTATTGATCTTATGAAAATTGTTTGCTATAAAACAAGGTTAGAAGTACAAGTGCAAGAATATATTCCCAACTAGTAGCAATATAGCAATTCATGCAAGTTAAAACATAAAGTAGTTTTATTCATTACTTAAGAAACTCATACAAGAAACATACTATATGCAAGGAAAATAGAACTAAGTCTAACAAAGAAACATTTATTCATAAATTACACCACAATCTAAACATACTACATAAGGTAGATAAATGTAATACGACATAAATCCTAGATGATCCTTGATTCATAAGAAATGACTTTGAGCAAAAAGGTTAGGGCGACCAATTATGAGGTGATATGTCCTAGTTTTTAAGGGTGAGGTGGAGTAAGTGAAGTCATGGTGGAAGTAAGAAGATACTCAATGTGAGCAAACATTAGGTTCATCTCATCCTTAAGAGAAAAGATAAGATTGTGGTTATGAAAACAACAAAGACAAGTTGACCCATGATAGTTGAAGTAAATGGGGTGACCCGTGAGAGGTGGTTGAGGTTGTGGTTGTGGTGAAGGTGGTGATGAGGTATCAAGAATGTGATCAAGACGGGTGATTGGTGACAAGGAAAGAGTGATGTGCAAGGATGGATGACTTTGGAGTGGAAGTGGATGTGAGGGTCTTGGAGGTGCATCCATGACATTTTCAAGAAAAGAATTGGATGGTTGAGGAGAGGGTGTGTCATTAGAAGTAGGAGGTGAAGATTGAGGTTTTGATTTAAATGAGGAAGAGTTAGTGCTAAAGGTAGATGATGTATCTTTGGTGAATGGAGTTTTTGATGGTACATTTGGTGGAGAAGGAAAAGAGGATGTTGTTATGGGAGAAGGTGTGGTGGTGACATCTTCATCACTAAAATTTTTAACAAATAGTTGTCTATGTGGGATTATGGTTAGTTTGATTTTCTTAGAAGGGTTAGAGGAGGAAGCTTGAGTGGAAGCACTTGAAGTAAGATATGAAGAAGATAAAGATGATAAAAAGAGTGGGAAGAATGGCTTATTTAATTAGGAAGAATAGAATTGAAGAGGCAAAGCATGAGGGTTAAGAAAATAGATTCCAAAAGTGGTTTAGCAAAATGCAGAAAGTGTAGTTGTGTCTAGTGGAGAGGATAGTCAACTACACAGAAAATTAGGAAGTCACAGTAAAATTTCTGTGACTCTGATGGCGGTCCTATATATATGTGGCGGTCCCAGATATGTTTGGGAGCCGCCCATTATTTATGGGGGCCGTTCTTTGGAGAAACGAAAATTTTCTAGTTTTTCCTGAATTTTGTAAATCCTATACAGAAAAAGTTTCCCAGATTTTCCCTTTTGTAGTCAATTCTATTTCACCATGAATCATCTAAGACTTAATAATCAAATTCACAATACTAACTATCCTAAATTCTATTAAATAAGCACATATATGCATATTAATTAAGAGATAATCATGCATAAAATCATATAAGTAACCATAGTGTATCAAATATATATATATATATATATATATATATATATATATATATATATATATATATATAAGTTACTACTAAATCGCATAAGTTTAAGTACCTAAGCATAATAAAGTAGTAAATATAATTAATATTGTCATATAGTAATTTTCCAAATTGCTCACTTCTTCTTCATGTTTCTCCGCAAGTTCCTCAAGCCTTTCCTGGTTGACCTTAATCCACCATGATGCTCATCTCGTAACTGAACTTGACGGTTGATGATTTCGGTTTGGCGGGTGTAAAATGGTTCCATGTCAGGGTCAATGTTTGGTGGGTTTTGAAAGACTTGAGGAACCTCATTTGTTAATGAATTAACAAAAAGAGAGGGGGAAGGAGTGCTTGCACGCGAGATCCCTTCGTCATTTCCATCATTGATGACATCAAATAACGTCACTTTATTATATCATTTATTCCCATCTGTTTTGCCCACTTTTATATAATTATTGCATTATTTTGTACTTAATTGCTTTAAAGTTGATAAATGCAGTAATTCAGGAGTGTTTTGTGAAGACAAGCTAAAAGGGGCATAATTTGGAGCTAAAACAAAGATATTTGAAGATTGCTGATTTCTGACCAATACTCCGTATCCAACAAAAGAGATACGATGTATCAGCGCCTGAACTTCACAAGAAAACGCGTTTGACCAATTCCCAATGTGGCGTATCCCTTCTGTCTACATACGCCGTATCCATGAAGATAACTATTCGAAGATACAGTGAATAAAGTAAATTGGGAATGTATCACTGATTGATTGAGAACGTAGCGCGCACTCCAAGGAATCCAGCCCAATACGCCGTATCGACCTTGCCAGATACGGCGTATCGAGTATTTTTCAGACACTATAAATAAAAGACTCAAAAACGAGTTTTCAGTGTGCAATATCATATTCTCTATACCATACTCATAAAAAGACGAATTTTAGAATAGAAGATCAGCCACCAAGGTTAAGCATTGATCATGATTCCATAGAAGACATCGTGTAATTTTTACTCTCTTAATCGTTCAATTTTAAATGTTTGATTACGTTTGTATAATTATAATGGTTGTGGGCTAATACCCTCGGGTATTAGCCATCTTAATTAAAGTTCAATGTTTGGTTTGTTTTTAAAGTCAATTTCTTAATTAATTGTTAATTGTTTAATTATGTTTATCACCTCATACTTGTTTATGTGTTTAAATATGCGACCTATCATTTAACTGGGTCTAGTGATACCAAAAAAGTAATCTAGATACCGGGATAGCTCTTTATATCGAATTTTATATTACTGGACCAATAAGATCATAAATAACGTTCTGTCTTTGTCTTTGAATTATGAGCTTAGTTGGACCGATAGGTGACCCGTTTATGTTTCAGCAATCATGCTCTTAATTAACAGATAAAGATTTGAATAGTAGACTACCAGTATATAAAACACCGTCAAACAATAAGTGGGTAAAGTCCCGTTAGGCTAGGGTTTTAACAGGATTACCACTGCTTTGATTCCCTAAGATAGATTATAATTAAACTAAAGGATGCTTTATGCGGATGCGTTAATTGTGACAGGATTAATCATGTCTAGGTCTTAGGATGATGTCCCGCCTAAGTCTTAAGAATGATATGCCGCTTCGAGATAAGTAAATCATTGCACTAAAACAAACAAACCAACATTGAACTGGATTTAATATGGCTAATACTGTTTTCTATCATTTGGCTTGTACCATTTTTCTATCTCCTAATCTTCCTCTTTTGTGTTTATTGTTTATTGAATTGATATTCATCGCCACCAAACCTGTGCCAGTCTCTTAGGCTGAAAACCCCCCATATCATTAGACAACGTATATAGCATAGGTTTAACCAGTAAATAGAACAAATTAAAATACTGATAGAATATATGATTAATGTTTCACTCTTAGTGTTCGACACCCTACTTACCGTGAAACTCCACCCTATCTGGTACACTGCCCATTAAAGTGTTGTTTTAGGTTTGTCGGCTAAATATAAATTTAAAACTTTATAATCAAATAATTGACCTTACACGACAGCACATCAGGTTTTTAACGCCGTTGCCGAGGAGTGAATTAATTAAACCTTATTTTATTAGTATTTCTAACCATTAATTAGTTTAGTTTAGTGTAATCTAATTATTTAAATTCTGTTTGTATTTATTCGCATTGTGTGTTTTAATTGTTTGTTTAAATTCCCGCATTTAATTTTTTTAAATAGTACTATGTTCTGATTGATAACCTGATACGTCGTATCCACCAGTTGATACGACGTATCAATACTTCCACCCAAAACAACGTATTGAATTTTACAGTCTAAACAACGTATCTGTTCTTCCAAACAATACGGCGTATTCTGTGAACTCAATACGGCGTACTGACTTACAACAGACCTATACGGCGTATTCAAATCGATTGGATACGGCCAACTGATATAACAACAGTTCGATAAACGTCACGCTTAAACTTCTATATCCTACTGACGTTTTCCTCCATTTTTTAGAAAGCGGTAATTGCTGTATGCGACTCTGGATAATGACAAGCTTAGATGACACAAAGAATGGGAATGGAGAGCATACTAACTCACCAATGATCGCAAATCCCGAACTGAAAATTGGTGATGAATTTTTGAAAATATTGCAGGACAACTCCTTCAATGGCATGAACGGAGGAGACATTATCGACCACATCACGAAAGTGCTCGAAATAACCGAATGGATTAAGATGCCCAATGTGGAAAAAATTGAACTACGATTACACGTCTTCTCAAAATCACTCAGTGGAGATGCCGAGAAATTGTGGAACAATGAAATAAATGGAACAACTATCAACTGGAGTGAACTGAACGATAAATTTTTCATAAATATTACCCATTGTCCCATACTTGCAATAGCAAAATCCTTGATGACCTGGACAACGAAACGGATTACTTTGAATTTATATATTGATTGGCATCAAAGTTTGACAACTATTGGGAGATTGACAAAAATATAAAAAATGGGCTATGGGAATTCTCTATGAATAAACGTGCTAAAGGGACGATTGGCGACATCGACGAATACAAAGAACCATGCAAAAGGACATGTTCAAATACATTTTAAAAACCCTATTTAGACGCACATGTAGAAAAAGACATCTACGAAGTTATTAATAGGGAATATTCTCCTATACCAATCCCAGCTCGCTGCGACATCGATAACCCAGACGAACTGTGCAGAACTGAAGAATTCATAGTCGTACGACATTCGATAGGAAATGATGAAGAATTCGTTACTGTAGGTCCAAGCAAAATTAATACTATTAAAAGAACTCTTGGCAGCATGTCTTGCATCTACCACGAACTCTTCAACAAAAAAGATCTTGGATAGGAAGTAACACGGACGAGATAAAGAGAAGAGAAAGGAAAAAGGTCGAACTTAAAGACCAGCTGAAACAAAAGTGCTTTCGGGGATACAACCCGGTCATTTTAATTGTTTGTCGCATTTTAATTGTTTGTTGCACGAGTCTGTCTTCCCATACACTTTATACGGCGTATCGAAACCCTCTGGATACGGCGTACAGACGTGTCTAGACGTTATCAGTTTTAAAACTTAATATTTAATTTCAAGTATTTAATTTTTTTTACAGGAACCATACGGCGTATCCTAGGGTTTGGGATACGGCGTATTAATCTATGTACAAGTGTGTGTGTAATTGTTTTCTTGTACCATTGTAGCGAGATAGAAATTGCACTTGTCTTCTAATCTTTTGTGCAGGACTTTGCTGAAACTATGATATGGTATATTCTAAAAAAGACATGTGTTAAACTTATCCAAGCATGCTGAATCCCTAGTCAGCACGCTTTTTTCTCAAGAACTCATATTGGAGAATTATCACGAGCAAAACATTAGGGAGTTTTTCGTTCTAATTCTATTTTCCCTTATTATTAATTGTTTTATCTATACAACGAGGACATTGTATAATTTAAGTGGGGTGATGGAGAATTAGAACGTACTTGTCTTCTTTTTTACAAAATAACATGCAAAATGCTTAAAAATGATCAAATTTAAAAAAAATTCGGCATGACTTTTGTAAAAATCACTAGTTACATTACCTAGCACACTATAACCCTTGATACATAATATGAGAATTAAGCCTATTCCGTTTCTAATTGTTTACTAAAAATTCCACAAAATTATGAGTGTGCCGGTGATGTAGTGGACTTTAGAACTTGGCCTGGTATATCACTCGAGACCGCAATGATTAGTACTATGGATTTAGATGGATGAACATGCTCAACTGATAAATTTCTATGATTAAAACAAATAGCCTACATGTCGTAAAATTAACTAACTACACTAGTTAGTTAACTCCCGTGTAACCCTTTGTTTACTCTCATTTTTAGAGTAAGATTCCCTAGAACAACCTGTTGAGTCATTCCTTTCTTTTTCTACACCATATTATATGTTTCGTTACACCTTTATACCTTAGCCTACCGTGTAGATTAAGCCTATTTTAATCAATGTTGCTAGTTGCTTTCGTGTAAAGTTTTGTATTTCCTGTGTCAAAGTAAAATTTTTCTATCTCTATAATGGTCAGGAAATTGCACAATGCAATGGGAAAAATATATAGCTCGTAAGTTTCGCTACTTTCGCATTATTAATTATGTCCGAAGAAGAAGTGTTACAAGGAAAAGATTATCCGGACGAATTATGATAGTGAAGACGGTGGAATTAAACCGAGATTTATGATGTATTGTTTAAAAAAAATGAAAAAAGAGAAAAAGCAAAAAAAGAGAAGAAAGAAAAAAATGGTCGGTTCAAAAGAAGTTTATACCAAAGAAATTACTTGGAAGGATCGATTATTCGTTGATACGTTACAAAAAATCAACGACGTAAAGTCTTGTAAAAACTAGCCGATATCACCACTTTTTCTATACAAGTTTGTAAAGAGCATGATGTAAGGGAAGTTGACCGTTATGGGAACGCCAACTTAGGTTGTCTTTGTCATTTCTGTGATAGAGGCATTTGTCTATATGTTTGAGTCTTTGTCACGGAACGGTCGGGGGAAAGTTACAAGCAACCGTACCTTATTTGTTGGCTTAATCTATTTGTTTCGTGAATTTTGTTTAACACCCATTTTTCTTCCCTTTCCTAGCAACTAACCTTAACGTCCACTCAAAAGAGGACTTGTACGAGCATGCATGTCTATTTCGTCGTGTACGGCCTAGTATGCATGTCCCAGCTGCCTTGTTGGATGGATTGACTTTTCGGTGAAAGTTTAGAAGCTCCCAGACCCTTTCTAATTCATCATCTAACACTGGTTAACACATGAACAGGGATGTGATCGGATTGTATGTGTCTATTCCGTCGTTACGCCGTGTATTAACATATAGCTTCCTTGTTAGGCGTGGTAACATATGTGGAAAGACTTATGAGATGATCAACCCTAAGCCTTCTTAACCCAATTTATCTTTTGACTTGTTTCTCTTTAGCTTTAGCAGTGGAGATGTGTATCCTAGCCAAGCCTATGATACGAAGCTAATCACGATCAAGTAGTTAAGCGTACCAATTAAATGTTGCAACCTAGATTAGTTGATGAAATAGATAGTTATTCAATTTCCATATATTGTGAGGAGCTTGGTTATGTACAGGCGATTAGGACAAAACGATGCTTAAACGGAAAATCCACAACTTTGGTTGGGACACATTTTCATGAACTGAAACTTTTTCTAAGGTCTACTTGAGGACAAGTAGGATTCAAGTGGGGGGATATTTGATTACATCAAATAACGTCACTTTTCTATATCATTTATCCCATCTGTTTTGCCCACTTTTATATAATTATTGCATTATTTGGTACTTAATTGCTTTAAAGTTGATAAATGCAGTAATTCAGGAGTGTTTTGTGAAGACAAGCTAAAAGGCGCATAATTTGGAGCTAAAACAAAGATATTTGAAGATTGCTGATTTCTGACCAATACGCCGTATCCAACAAAAGAGATACGGCGTATCAGCGCCTGAACTTCACAAGAAAACGCGTTTGACCAATTCCCAATATGGCGTATCCCTTCTATCTACATACGCCGTATCTATAAAGATAACTATTCGAAGATACAGTAAATAAAGTAAATTGGGAATGTATCACTAATTGATTGAGAACGTAGCGCGTACTCCAAGGAATCCAGCCAATACCCGATCGACCTTGCCAGATACGCGTATCGAGTCTTTTGGTTCAGATACTAAGAAAATAGAAGACCTTAAAAATGAGTTTTCATGTGCAATATCATATTCTCTATAACCATACTCATTAAAAGACAAAACTTAGAAGAGAAGATCACCACCAAGGTCAAGCATGGATCACGATCTCATAGAAGACATCGTGTAATCTTTTACTCTCTAATCTTTCGATTTCAATTGTTTGATTATGTTTTGTATAAATTTTACAATGGTTGTGGCCTTATACCCTCGGGTATTAGCATCTTAATAAACGTTTAATGTTTGTTTGTTTTTAAAATCGATTTCTTAATTAATCGTTGATTGTTTAATTATGTTTATCTCCTCATACTTGTTTATGTGTTTGAATATGCGACCTATCATTCAACTGGGTCTAGTGATACCAAAAACGTAATCTAGGATACCGGATAGCACTCCATATCGATTTATATATTTAACTATACCAATAAATCATAAAGTAACGTTCTATCTTTTGTCTTTAAATTATGAGCTTAGTTGGACCGTAGTAAGCCTTTGTTATGTTTCAGCAATCATGCTCTTAATTAACTGATAAAGATTTGAATAGTGGACTACCAGTATATAAAACACCATCAAACAATAAGTGGGTAAAGTCCCGTTGGGCTAGGGTTTTAACAAGATCACCACTGCTTTGAATTTCCCTAATATATATGTATAATAAACTAAAGGATGCTTTAGCTGATGCGTTAAATAAGTCAGGATTAATCGGTCTAGTCTTAGGATGATGACCCGCCTAAGTCTTAAGAATGATATGCCGCTTCGAGATAAGTAAATCTTGCACATAAAAACAAACAAACCAACATTAAACTCGATTTAATATGGCTAATACAGTTTTCTATCATTTGGCTTGTACCAATTTTCTATCTCCTAATCTTCCTCTTTTATGTTTATTCTTTATTGAATTGATATTCGTCACCACCAAACCTGTGCCAGTCTCTCAGGTTGAAAACCCCCCATATCATTAGAAAACGTATATAGCATAGGTTTAACCAGTAATTAGAACTAATTAAAATACTGATACTGAATTTGACGGTTAATGATTTCGGTTTGGCAGGTGTAAAATGGTTCCATGTCAGGGTCAATGTTTGGTGGGTTTTGAAAGACTTGACGAAACTTATTTGTTAATGAATTAACAAAACGAGTGGGGAAGGAGTGCTTGCACGCGAGGTCCCTTCGTTATTTCCATTATCATCATCATCGTTGAGATGAGAGGAGGATGGTTGATTGAAGGCGGACGAAGAAGAAGTGGAGTGACGACCTCTTCTCGTGCCACAATCCTTTCTAGTCTTTCGCTCTTGTTGAGCGGCAAGAGGATTCATGACACGATCGTACAAGACATAAGACTCATTGACCAACTAAGGACTTTCACTCATTACAAATTTAAACAAACGGGTTAATAACATACCATAGGGTAAAATTAATCTAGCTTGTTTAGTGACCCACTCTATTCGTTTTGCCATATAATATGCGAGGTTGAACTTTTCGAATCTTGCAATACAATAGAGCATGTAACAAAGACATGCGGGAACATAGTCCCAATTAAACCCAGACAGA
Organism: Tanacetum coccineum; assembly: GCA_026074375.1. Lineage (NCBI taxonomy): Eukaryota > Viridiplantae > Streptophyta > Magnoliopsida > Asterales > Asteraceae > Tanacetum > Tanacetum coccineum. Next base: position 21,402 of record BQNB010009770.1, read on the forward strand.
AAACATTTTCCCGGATAATTTCTTCCAAAAGCTTCAGGGTTGACACAATTTCACGAGTGAGAATTTGATAATCTTGAACATCAATTTTTGGCCTATGACGGGTGCGAGTGACCAGGCCTTCTCAATCATTTCGAATATACAAAATGATGTCATCAGGAGAAGGAGGATTGGTTTGGTATGGACCATCCCTAGGAACACCATATGTCAACTCGTCAAGTGACCATTTATTTGTAAAGACACAAGAACCCTCACAAGGTATGTCAAGAATTTGAGCAAATTTTTCAAGAGTATAAGAAAAGAATCGATTTTGGATTACAAATTCGATTAACATTTGACCTTTCTCGGAATAGTTTATTTGATATTGACTATAAAATTCAAGTATGAAGCGAGGATAAATTTGGTCATTGATTTCAAGAAGACACTCAAACTCAAGAAAACTAAACAAAGATCGAACATAGCGTAGATCCGTAAAGTCCTCAAAAGCCACCCGACCCTCATGAATGTAGCGACTTTTAAGGTTTCTTAGTCTTTCTTTTATAGGTGAACGATATTCATGTGAAATTATTGAGATGTAGTGTCTTGTATTTTTATGGTCTTCGAATGATTTACGAGGCATAATTACCTAGAAAGAAAGTATTGAAGTCGTATTTTATTATCATTTACTTGTAGTATTGTATTGACATTGTTTCTAGTGTGTGGCTAAATGTGACAAATGTAGAGTAACGATTAACTCGACCTAGAAATAAAATCCTAAGAGTTAACTCAAACGCTCCTTAATTTGATTTTGCTCATTCAAACATGTCGAAAATTACATATGAATTATGTATCTTGAGTTTTTTTCATGAGATCATTATGCATGTGTTTAAAAACGTTTTTAAGTTGTATTAACAATGCATAACAACAATTTTATTAAGTTTCTAACGTGAGTGATTTGAAAATAAAATTGGGGTTTTGGTTCGAAATTAATTTTTTAACAAACTCACTAGTGTATGTAAATCCTATGTCTAAGGGAAGCATATTAGTTATACATTATATCCTAGTAATCCTAATTGTACAAAATTGAAAGAAAAATGAAAAATCCTCAATTTCAATTTTTGTGTTCATCATGAATTCTAGACTCAAATTAAAAGAAAATAGATGAAATGACTTACAATTGATAATCTTTATGATGTTAGGAATGATTATTAGTGTTGATTTGATCTTCAATTAGTGTTTTGGTGGTTTTGGTTTCGTGTTCGTCGCATCAGCAGGGAAGGGGTGTGTTTGGTTTTCAGTGTTTTAAAATTTTGACTAAGTGCTAATATTTGTTCTCTGCTGGTGGCGGTCCCATATCGATCAGGGGGGCGCCTAAAAATGGTTTGGGGCCGCCTGTATTATAAGGTTTTTTGCGTTTTAAATTTTGACACGAATTTACGAGGAAGGGTGACTAATTAATTTTCATTTCGCGAATTAAAAGTATTTAACAAGCTTCGGATGAAGTTGTTAAATTGTCACGACACGGAATGGAACGCGGACTAAAATCGAGACTAGAAGAAGGAGAAGCGGACTAACACGATTTATGGATTGTGTTCCATCATTCCTAAACCAAGAGGAAGATAATTAAACGATTCACATTTAAGGGGTTTCGTAAGAATGTCGGCGATATTGTCGACGGACGGCACTTTTTTAATTGAGATATGTCTTTTCTGGACATTATCACGAAGAAAGTGGTGACGTATTTCGATGTGTTTAGTTGATGAGGTGTCATTTTATACACTTTTTCAAAGTCATTTAACCCCTTAAATCGTGCATTTATGCCCAAAATAGGTACTTAATCGTTCCTTTTCATGTATTTAGCATTTGGAAGGAATTTGGAAGGCATTTGGAAGAAATACACGTGACTAGGGCTCATTGGGAGAAGAAACGGACAAAATTACAACTCTACACCAAATCTTTAAGAAAATAGCCAAACAGTGGCTGGCGACGGTGTAGTGACTTTCAAGCAACGGTGTCATATGTTACACACGACGATGTCAAGTGTTATCCATGACGGTGTCGTGACTCTAGTGACGGTGTCACGATTCTGGCGACACCGTCGTGACAAACCGACTTAGGGTTTGCCTATAAATATAACCTCATAACTTTATTTTTATCAAGCCCCCAACCTTAAGTCCGATTCTAGGGTTTGGGTAGGTGTTTTTCTAGCAACTTAGAAGACCTAATTCAATCCATAAACATCTTGTAATGGTTTGATTATCATATCTATCTTAATTCATGTCTTCAGTTCCTTTTGTTGATTATGATTTCTCTTGCTTGAGTATGCTTGGCTAATCCATCTAGTATTTATTTGGGAATGCATGAACCTTGTCATTAATTGATTAGATCTTGTTGTTTGTGACGGATTCAATGAGTCTAATTGATTATAGTTTATAATTCTTGTTTCCTATTGCTTCTTGTTGATGGATGTGTGCGTTACGCTCTAGAAAACCAGCTTTTGTCTGTATCGCGGTTGATATGTCTAGGGAAACGTGATTGTGTAGAAAGGATACCATGGGTAATAGTCTTCATACTACCTTACCCCTTATATGGTTGATACCTCTTAAGATATTTAAATTGCATGTAATATACTCTTAGGGGCTTTGTAATAGTCTTCATACTACCTTACTTGGGCATTGCCCTAACGGAATATTACATAGACGACGAGTTCGTGTAATCTGTTCATGAATTAGGAAATACTTTCACATTACATCTCAAGTGTGACAAAGCAATAGGTAGAATTGGATAGCTAGCAAAGAGTAGTGCATCCCATATGAATACGCTTCATTGTATAATTGTTATTTAGTTTATTAGTAATTAATTAGCTTAACACCAAAACCTCTCTAAAACCAGAATTTACTTGCTTTCATTAAATATAAAAACACAAAAATAATCTTCCTTCAACCCTTAGACCTTAGTGAACATTCGATTCGGCCTTCACAGTGCTATTCCCCTAGAGAACGATAACAACCCCCGAGCCTTGCCTATACTACACTACAACGGTTAGGTACACTGCCTAAGGAGTTGTAAAACTTCGTGTAGAAGTTCCTTACGATAACCGCATCATTAGTACAAGAGTGTTGCACCGGGTTTTTGCTAAGGTAAATTGCGCCTTTGTTGTCGCACAAGATCGGGACATCGTCGAGTCGTACGTCGTAGTCGATGAGAGCTTGTTTCATCCATAGTGCTTGTTGACATGCCTTTCCGGCGCTTATGTATTCGGCTTCAGTAGTGGTATAGAAAGAGCGGTTTGTTTCTTCGAGAACCAAGATGTCAAACAACATCCCACGAACGTACAAATACCACTAGTGCTCTTTCGGTTCACATAATCTCCCGCATGATCAGAGTCGGCATATACTACTGTTTCTATGCCGGTCCCCTTAGGATACCATAATCCTAAGTGCGTAGTGCCTTTAATGTATC
>BQNB010009770.1:32849-85853 GCA_026074375.1 Tanacetum coccineum
TCAATATTATATAACACAAACAAAAATATTTATGGTCAAAGTTGAAGAAAAAAGACTTAAAAGATTCCATTGTGGACACTTAATATGGGACGGAGGGAGTATAAACTTGTGCATGCTACATAAATTTGGAGTTTGATAATCTGAACTATCAACATGATTCAACACGTCTGATATCAAATTTATGACATATATGTTAAAAAATGTATTATATATAAGTTGTGTTATAAGTAATATATTATTTTACTAATAAAACTAAAAAGACCATAAATTTAGGAAGAGTTGGATCGTGTATAAAAAGTAGTTAACTAGGTAATCAAATTTCAATACCCCCAATTTGGTGGGTAACAGGTTAGTACCCACTTTTAGGTAATGAAAAAAAGCATTATAAGATAACAAACATGACTTTTCATTATAATTAGTATTTCTTACCTATTAAAACCTCCAACCAAACACCCCTTAATAGTACAAAAGTAAACAATATATCATTCTTGTTACCAAAAAAGATATCCTTTCATCATATTACACCACCAATCTCTCCCCCCACTAACCCACTTTCCCGCCTTTTTCAAACCGTTTTAACCACCACATGCAACCACCAACAACCACCACAAACCACCACAATGAAACCCTCATCCCACTTAACCTTCATAATAACACTAATCACCATAACAACCACTTTAACAACCCCAACTAACTCATACCCACGCAACACCTCTTTCTTCTTCCAAACACTCCCTTCCCAAAACCTCACTTTTCGCGGAGACTCGTTCTTACGCCACGGCATCGCCACGTTAACCGCGGAGTCCGATACGCCCAGTTCGTCTTCCGGGACGCTTGTTTTGAACACCCCGATACGTTTTTCGGATAACAGGACTAATTCCACTACTTCTTTTGTGACCAACTTTACTTTTGTGGTTCGAAATGTGAATTCTGAAAAACCCGTCTCGGGCGGGGGCGTGGCGTTTTTCTTAAGCCCGAAAAACGACACGCTCGGGTCGCCTGACGGGTTTTTGGGCTTGGTCAACGCTTCGGAGTTGACCAAGAACAAGTTTATTGCGGTGGAATATGATACCCGGCTTGACCCGCATTTTAATGACCCGAATGATAATCATGTCGGGTTGGATGTTGATAGTTTGGACTCGGTCGCGACCGTTGACTTGTCAACGGTCGGGATCGATTTGAGAAATGGAGGGGAGTTTAGTTCTTGGGTGGAGTATTATCATGATTTGAGGTGTTTGAAAGTGTATTTGAGTCGGGACCCGGTTCGACCCGAGAACCCGGTTTTGAACACGACTGTCGATTTTTCGAGTTATTTTCAAGAGTTTATGTATTTGGGGTTTTCGGGGTCGAGTCAAGGGAGTACCGAGACGCATTTGGTTGAAAGTTGGGGGTTTCGGTCTTTTGGGCTTAAAAGATTTAATCCGCGTGACCCGCATAATGTTAGTGATCACACGGTTCAGATTCGGGCTCGTGAACGTAACTCGAGGTATAGAAAGTATAGTAAAAAAATCGGGTTCGGGTTTGAAATAGGTGGTCCAGTTTTCGTGTTTGCGGGATTAGTACTTTTTGGGTACGTTTCGGTTAAAAGATGGCGAGAGATAAAAAATGACACGGTCATAAAAAACGAGTTTAAAAGAAAGCCGAGGCAGTATAGGTATCGAGAGCTAAAAATCGCGACGAATGACTTCCATCCAAATCGAGTTATTGGTCACGGGTCATTTGGGACTGTTTACAAAGCGTTTTTAGTATCATCAGGCACGACAGCAGCTGTGAAACGGTCTAAACAGTCTCGTGAAGCGAAAAACGAGTTTTTGTCAGAGTTGTCGGTTATTGCGGGTTTGAGACATAAGAACCTTGTTCAGTTGCTAGGCTGGTGTGTCGAAAAAGGGGAATTGTTACTTGTTTACGAGTTAATGCCTTATGGAAGTATTGATAAAGTGTTGTATCAAGATCCTGATCATTGGGGATTTTTAAATTGGACACATCGATATAAAATAGCGATAGGTTTAGCTTCGGTTTTGGCTTATTTGCATCAAGAATGTGATAAGTTGGTGATTCATCGCGATATAAAGTCGAGTAATGTGATGTTAGATGCAAATTTTAATGCTCGGTTAGGTGATTTCGGGCTAGCTAAGTTGATTGATCATGATAAGAGTCCTATCTCGACTTTAACAGCTGGAACAGCGGGCTATTTAGCACCCGAGTATCTACATTGTGGAAAGGCTAATGATAAAACCGATGTTTATAGCTACGGGGTCGTGGTACTTGAGATTTGTTGTGGCCGAAGACCTATCGAGAAAGAGCCTGAGAGTCAGAATATAGTTAACTTGGTTGATTGGGTATGGGGCTCATACTCGAGTGGCAAGGTTGTGGACTCGATTGATGCTCGACTTAACGGGGTGTTTGATGAGGTGGAGGGTGAGAGGCTTTTGATGGTCGGGTTAAGTTGTGTGAACCCGCGAAGTGAAATGAGGCCATCAATGAGACGAGTTTTGCAGATACTGAACAACGAGGCTGAGGTAATGAATGTGCCTGTGGTGAAACCTAAAGTGAGTTTTTCGGCTAGTATGCCTATGAGTGTTAAGGATCTTGTGTCGTGTTCGGATGATGAAACTGAAAGTATGATCGATAGTTGTAAGACCTCGTCTGATAGTGGGTTCGAGATCCGTATTGAACGGTCTACTGATTAGAAAGTTTTATGTTTTTTTCGAATGAATATTTGATTTGTTTGTAACATTTTGTATATATATTTTGATCATATTCAGTTTGAAATGTTCTACATGTTTTTTATCCCTTTAATGGCTGGATGTCGCGGTTTTAGCATCTGAATGACGCCTGTTAGCTTATATTGCTCTTTTATATTATGATTTTGATGTATGTATACGCTTCTTGCATCCGTTGTACCTCAGGAACTAGTTAAGATAATTGGTGACAATTTCGCCTGTCATGTAATTAATCAAGTCGTTAATTTTTTTTGTGAAGAAATAACCCGTGTAAAATCTAAAAACTAGGCTCAACTTATGAAAACGATATCTGTGATCGGAAACTATCTTCCTCAAGTGGCAAAATGAGCGGATAGTAGGTGCTTCAAGATCATTATCTGATACCTGCACATGAAAATTAAGAGTTATAAACAACGTCTAAGTAATTATTTGACAGTCAATGTTCAATTTGCATCTGAAAAATGCAGACTTTACACCTGTGTTTACTTCAAGTTTTATAAGATTATCGCCCAGATAACGTACATGGAAAAATGTATGTACCTCGTTTGGATTTCTCAGGGTTTAAGTACCTACCTGTATGATCACCATTGAAAAGCTATAAAATACTTGGTATTGATAGTAAGTGGCAACACTGGCGGGTTGGGCAACGGGTCATACGTGTAATTTTTAGTACGGGTGAGTCGAAAAAGGTATTATGCAAGTAAATGCCTCTTGGGTGACATTGTAACCCGTTTGACCCGCTTGACCCATATGCTATATTTTCGTTATAGCTGAATTTTATGGCTTAACCCATTAGATATAAAACATTATCCAGTTCGACCCATGTATACCAAAATGGGTCAAAATTGACACCCATGGTCAGTTCCTTTGATTGACCCATAAGTCATATGTTACTCTTATGATGGACAGAAATGGAGATTCAAATGGATTAAAGAACAAGGAAGCTGGTGTACAATTTGTAGTCACAATCATAGCCTGCATTTTCGTTGAAGTGATTTCCGATATCATCCGTATTAAAATCTATCAAGTAAAATCTAGCTAAAACGCGAACTGATAATTAAATAAATTGGTTAATAATTTTCAAGCGCATCATGTTCAATGTAAGAGCTCTAGGTAACCTGAGCCACGTCTCAAGCCATTCTCGAAAACGCCACCGATTGGCGCGACCACCCTATCTCCTCCACTAGCTCGTTTTCGAGTGCACATGACTGCGTCTCTCCTACGGCACCATGTGGACCCGGTAAAAATCGCAAGATCGATGGCGCGGTCCCACAACCTTCGTCGGCGTTATGGAGTTTGTTTTATGCGTTTTCGATAACACAAACTTAACCAACACATGAAAAGTGGTGTTTTGGAGGAGGGGTGTTTTCAGTGGGATGTGTTATTTCGGTGTTATGGAAAATATCACCACATCTTAACAGGCAACCATGGTTACTAGTGCTGCACTAGTGGCAAGATGTTGTCAGCAACAAAAACATACCCAATCCCGCCAGGACGGGCATGGGGAGGTAAAAAGTACATGGAATCTATCTGTACTTCAAGATAAAACCCGTAAAGTTAATAGTGACTTCAGGAGGTACCTCGTCGTTTGCGTGTTCGAGATCTGATAAAATGGAGGATTTGTTTACCTGAGGCTTAACTTTAGCTTTCAACTTATAACATATAGGCCACATCATTTTATTGAAGGTAACTTATAGATCGTCCACACTATGTGTATGTTTCGCTTACACCCAATTATGTCGAATTTTTGCCCTGAATAACTATAAAATATAAATTATGAACCAACCTCTTCTTGTCTAAAGCTAAAATGAAGAAAAGTTTGATGTGAAATTCCGATTACACCCTTAATGTAATTGTGAATTTATATTATTAAGGGTGCTTTTGAAGGATAAAACTGAAATATCGTGGATGGTTTCTTATTCGTATTAGTGAAATATGTTACTATTACGTTCATACTTGCCGTTTGATAATTATTCGGATTAAATTTTAACCAGGGTGAATCGGTTGTAAACGAAGATATAATATCTTTGTGGTGGCCTATAAGTTACTTTCTTTTATTTTTTTTTAAATATTGGATCGCTTTTCATGAAAACTTAATGGCTCTGGGTGGCTCCTGATATATATCTCTAAAATGACAAGATGATTTTTTATTGTTAAGAGGCAAAGTAGTACTTTTATTTACCATGTGGTGAATGTAAAAATCAGTAGTTGATGAACATGCAAGAAAGGTGGAAAATATGGATACTTTGTAGGGTATGTTGACGAAATGGGCTGGGTCTGGGGTTATGTGTTGGGGTTGGTGCTAGGGGCTTAGGACTCAGGCCGTCTCTAAATCTCTGAAATTTTTTTGAAGGCCCTGTGCGAAATTAGAATGAGACCTTTCGGAAGAAAAAAAGTTAATATATAATTGTCTCAATTTATAATATATAACACAAATTTGTATGCTAAACGTTTAACAATATTACTCAACATAAGATATTTTATCATCTTACATTTGTTTTTCTCGAAAAATATGGTGTACACAAGAAGATTTAATTTGTTAACGGGGACAAATTTGAGGACCCTAAATTTGCAAGTCCCTGTGCGGTTGGCCACTCTGACAAACTCTCAAAGACGGTCCCCGGATAGGACTTATATTATAAGCCGAATTTCTCAATTTGAATTTTTTTAAACACGTTGTAAAAGGAGACTGATGGCTTATTATTGCATAATTACTAAAATGACATGATTCATAATGAGTTTTTTGTATATTGTTATATATTTATTGTGAGGTATTAAGTAATTTTGTAGTTCAAAAAGACCCGGGCTAAATTTCTTAGCCCTTTTTATAGGGTGGGGCCTTATGGAGACTTTAAAATATAAGCCTTTTCATAAAGCCCGCGTCAACAAACCGTGATATTTTTTTTAAGCCTGACTTATTGTAAAAACAAAACACCGATCAACGCCATGCGCCAACTATACCATATTTCAGATTATTAATTATTACTCGTATTTATATTTATATTTGTTTGTTTAGCTAAATTCTTTGTTAAGAAAGGAATCTATTGCTTTTGTTGACCCTTTTTGGTTTTTACCACTTTTTGAAATGAACAATAAATGGCTTTAAAATATGAGTTCTAGGTGGGGTAAAAATTGGCTCGTTAAAAGGTACTTTAGACGCAAGTATGCAACACAATAACACACTTTACACTTTAACATTTTATTTTTTTTGCTTTTTGGGTTTTTCTAGCTTATGTTTGTTGTTAAGCAAACAAGAAGATATTTCAGGATTAAATAAGAGCTAAAATGAGCCCGTGGACATCTCATGTTAAAGTCACACACTCTCGTTATTAGAACCGCACAAACATGTTAGCTAAAAGTGTTTTTTTTTTTAAACTTGGGCTTTTAACTCAACATTGCCGATAGACTAATCTCAGCGCGACTACTTTTTGGGATAACCCAAAGTCGGCGTAGGTGAACCTCCGTAGCCACAAGAGATTTTGTTACTCGACGTTTGATTCAAATACCCTTAACTACTACTCTCAAAGTCTCTAGTATTCTTACCGATAGGTCACCTTATATATAAATGACATACTTTATCTTCAACCTTTATTTAATTTATTGACTAAAATGTTATAATTATGTAAAACTTTGGATGTGATGTATGACATCACTAAACTGGTATATATATATCCTTAATAAAAAATATATAATTTTAATATATGTACATAAAGCAGTAATCGGGAGTCGTGTATTTTTTTTTCACGATACTCCGAGACAAGAATGCAGGGATTAGTCTTTGGGGTTATCGGTGCATTGTAAAGTTAATCCTTAGGACTAACTTTGCAACGCACGCTAACCCAATGACTATTTCGTAAGAAAATCAAAAACAATTTACGAAAATAGTCTAGGCTTATCGGTCCTTTAAAAAGTTAGTCTTTATTGACTAACTTACTACATAATTTATGAAAATAGTCCTTGAGGACTAACTTTGCAACGGAACGCTAACCCAAGGACTATTTCGGTAAAAAAATTCAGAAGCAATTTACAAAAATAGTCCTCGGGGTTATCAGTCATTTGCAAAGTTAGTCCTTAAAGACTAACTTATTATACGAAAACAGTCATTGAGTTATTGTTCCGTTGCAAAGTTAGTCCTTAACGTAAAATCTCGCGCCCCACGGCGGAGCGCGGGTGAAAAACCTCGTTTTCATAACGTATCAAAACTGCACCATCAAGTAGAGATGATGTATGACAAAATGGTAAACATGTTTAGTTACAAAAGATCGTTAGCGATGCAACGGTTGAGATGTTCTTTTTAAACGATGACGACATAGCATTGGCACGAGGGGATTGGTGTGCATGTAACACAATAGGGAACAACGACGATGTGCTATTTGGAATGATTCAATAACTATTACCTATTGTTTTCCTTATTCAAATTTCGTCATCAGGGCCGTCTTTGAGGGTGTATAAGGTGAGCGACGGCACAGGGCACTAAAAATTTTAAGGGCCCTAAAATTTGTCCCGTTAACAATTATACGCATGTGTACATATATTTTTCTCGAAGAAAACTGTATTTAAATGAAAAAATATCTTAAATGAGACATATATTTAACGGTTTAGATAACTAATTTACATTATATCTTATAGACGGTGACACTTTCTATATAATAATTCTTTTTGAAGGGCCTCAATATGTGAATTCGTACAGGGCCCTCAATTTTTTTTAAATTTAGGGACGGCTCTGTGTAAGACGCAAAATATACAATACCTAGTCACATTTTTATGCACATCAAAGCACAATACATGACAGTGTGGTCTAAGTACGCCTGTGTAACACCTCATTCAGTGTGGTCCAAGTAGAGGTGCAAAAAAATCGGTTAAAACCGGTTTCCGGTTTTTAGAAAACCGGTTTTAAAAAAACCGGTTTTTTTAATAAACGGTTTCGGTTTTTTCGGTTATAAATGTTCGGAATCGGTTTTTTTCGGTTATAAATGTTCGGAATCGGTTTTTTTCGGTTATAAATTTTCGGAATCGGTTTTTTACCGGTTCGGTTTTTTTCGGTTATAAATGTTCGGAATCGGTTTTTATACCGGTTCGGTTTTTTTCGGAATTTAAAACTTCGAACATTTATTTAATAAACTTGTTAATTATCAAACATTTAATTAAACAATACACCGGAAACATACTAAACAAATACAATCATAACTTTTTATTTGCACCGGAAACATACTAAAAAAATACAACCATAACTTTTATTTAAACAATACAATTATACAACTAAAAATATATAAATACTAATACATTTCGAGCTTCGGCATGGCCATCACCCGAAAACATATTAGTGTACTCAAGTATGTCGAGCTTCGGCATTGCCATCACCCGTTATACTCAATCCATTAAAAAAACAAAAAAAACGTATATAAAACGGCTATATGACCGTTCGTTTTTTTTTAAAACCGGTTTTAACCGGTTAAAACCGGTTTTTTTATAACGGCTAGTTGACCGACTTTGTTGACCGGTTTTTTTAACCGGTTAAAACCGGTTTTTTTATAACGGATATAAAAAAAAAAAAATTAAAAATTTAAAAAAGAAAAAAACCGGTTATTTTAAAAAACCGGATAAAACCGGGTTTAAAACCGGTCGCTTATTAAACCCGAAAACCGATCTAACCGGTTCGGTTATTTTTAAAAACCGGTTTCGGTTTTTTGGACCGGTTTTTAAAAAAACCGGTTATGATTTGCATCTCTAGGTCCAAGTGATAACATCTCGTTTAGTGTGATCGTTGATGTGGGTTCTCTTGTTTTACTGCATGACGGTTCCATGTGTGTGTTTAGTGTTCGATGGATCTAATTTTTAGCGTTATGACAAAAACATGGTTTTGGTGCATTGCGTGCCTTCACGTTATGTTACTGACGAGACTTGTGCTCTAACATAATTTGTTGATTCTATATCTTATCAAGCCTTTTTCTAAAAAAAAGAAAACTACCATAAAATGGCTTACTAATAAGACATTTAATTTTCTAAATTACTAAATTATAAAGCAATCTCATTTCTCGTCTCAAACTTAGCTCTGACCTAGTGTCGTCGCTCAGAGTCCAAGAAGATTCAAACCTTACTACTATTACTACATACACAATTACATGTAAATGTTGAAAACAATCCCACAAATTACCACAATTAATTTGTGTACATCATACTCAAAAGACTTGCATTCTCAAGTAACTTAAAGCAGAAGAGAAATCTGAGTCATTTACCATTTTATTTAATATCTAGGTTTTATTTTATGGTTAAAATGTTAAAAAACATAGTAACAGTTATGTTTAATAAATTCTCATAAATCTTTAAAAATAAGGGTTTGTTTGGTAGGATGGAATGCAATGACAAATGAATAAAATAAACGTCATAATGAATAAATGGTGTAATGTAATGATTCATTACCGACATTAATCATGTTTAGATTATATGATAAAATGAAATGTAATCGATAATAAAAAACTTGTGATATGAAATTTATTTAATGCGGTTAGTTAATAATAAACTTTTATGTAATTTTGATTTTATTACAAGATAGAATGAAGAAAAAAGTGAAGACCCTAAGGAATCAAAATGACATATTTTGATTAATCGATTATTCTTTGTAATGAATCATTACATTCTATAGATGTAATAAACATTATATTTTCCATTCCCGCTTTCATTACAACATAACAAATACTATGTAAATACGTCTTAAATTTAATTAGGTGATACTTAAAAGATGTGCCAATGATTATTGCCAAAAGTTACTAACAAATGTATATTTTCAATATGCACAAAGTATTAAAAAATCCCACTAACTAAACTTTCCATCAATCGTATATCATCTTTTTCGATTAAAACTTACTCCATTTACTTAAAATAAAAAGCAAACATATGTCAGTGACAAAAAGTTAGGGCTGAGCATTATAGGCTGCAGACCGGATCGAACCGAGTGTTAGACCAAACTAGATTAGATGGGCCGGTCCAATTGTATAGATGGGTCGTACCCATTAGGTTATGTGTTAGTTGCTTAGTCTCTAAGCCATGACATTAGTGTATATACATATACAATCTAATGTACAAAGCACAATTACAATAATATATACCCTTTGAGGTTTTATATAGTATCAGAGCCAAAACACTAAACAACCCTTTTTTCTAGCACAATTCCGGTCACTTTTCAGCCGCCACAGTCGTTCACCGGAATTAATAAAATACGGCCACGTTTTTGCCTTTTTCGGCCAAACGACATCGACTTACGATAAACCAAAAACACCAAAGTGGTCCTCATATAATTCCGAACAAAACCCCCCAATCAATTTTGGTTTTCCGATCACCTCACCACCGCTGCCGCCACCGGCCGTCGTCGTCAGAAACCCTAAAAAAGGAATATTACTATGGCTATGATTTCAGCTTTCACCACAGTCGATAAAACGGCTCACAACTCTCATAAGTTCGCTTTTACCCTTTCACCCACAAATTATAGTTATTGGAAAACTATGATTGAACCATTCCTCATCACAAACAATTTGACGGGTTATGTGGATGGTTCAATACCGTGTCCATCAAAAACCTAATATGTTACCGACGGTGTCACTGTTCTAAAGAAAAACCTCAATTATCCAATTTAGGTCTCCAACGATGCCCACATCCGTATTCTAATTATCTCTACAATCTTATAAGCTTCTTTTCGCCATGTTCAAGGTAAAACTTCCCGTCATCTTTAGTTGTCCCTTGAAAAGGCGTACGCAACTCATTCCACATCTAGTGAATACGCTCTCAAAACACAACTTGCAATAGATGTTGTATTGGTCACATTCTATCATAATTCCCTAATCGTGACCCTTTTACTATTCGTAATCGGCCATCCGCTAACTTTGCAAATACCCATGCTCAATCCTCTAATGCCTCTGCAAATTGGCATTCAGACACTGGAGCAAATAGTCATGTGACACCTGATTTGGAAGCGATGGATAATTCAGAGGCATATTATGATGACGACGCACTTTATGTTGGCAACGGTAAGGGTTTTCATATTCTTCACATTGGTTCATCTAAAGTTTAATCACCACAAAAAAACGTTTTCTCTCAAAAACATTCTTCATGTACCAGAAATCTCCCACAATCTCCATCATCAGTTTCACATTTGAGTCCAACTTCTCAAACTTCTCCCGAGTCTACTAATGGTCAACCATCTCTCGTATCGACTACATTAATACCAACACCACCACCGCCTCACATCACTCGGCAACGTCCTGCAAATCTTCATCAAAATCCCAAACAACGGGTTCCCTGAAACGCCTCTTTTCTGACTCTAAATTTGACCAAGAATTAAAACTTTTACTCATACGCATGACCCGAAAATGACCTTGTGTTATTCTTTTATAAAGTGACCAAAATCAATTACCATTAACTTCTTGAAAGTATTACTAACTAAAACTAGACTCAATTATCTTCGAAACGGCGGGTAGTACGCCTTCTAAGTTCTAACTCCTTACGATTCATTCTATACGCCATTTACAAAAATGACAAAACAAAAAAACCTTTCCGATGCATTTAGCCACCGACTGAGGTTCTTGGCCGTCGGCTAAAGCCCTTATGAGGCCTTTAGCCGCCGACCAAGGCCCTCCAGCCACCGGTCAAAGCCCTCAAACCTGCAATCCTTTACCCGACTTGCCCTTTTTACCCAAAACTCGACTTTCGTAACTTGATACTTTACACAAACTTCTATAATTCATTAACATATCATAATACATGTTAACACGATTCACCCTTTGAACAATGATCCGGAGGCTTGGTAAAATGGAAAAGAAATTGAGCCATATTATTAGAGAGAAAAAGAGAGAAAAGAGAAGAAGAAGAAAAAAAAGAGGAAGAAGGAGTGTTTGTTATGTGTGTGGTTTTATAGAGAAAAAGGAACCACACACACACTCACACTTTACAATGTGAACTCCTACCCCTCCATGGAAGTATGGAGGGAGTATTTATAGTCCCGATATCGACTAGCTAAACTAACCCGACCCGACTATAAATGATAAATGTAATTCCGGATTAGTCACCATATTTTAGGGCTAACAATCTTCCCCCAATATGTGGACGAGCAAGATGAAGGTCTGAGCTTCTCCTAGGGATTATAAAGGAGCTTATAAAGCTTTCAAAATTACCCAACAGCTTAAACTGAAATAAAACAATTAAGCCAGAAAGAGTGGCTTGAATCCCACTGTCTAGCACCAGGGTAATTTAACAAATGAATTTTGCTAAAAAGGAAGCTTGAAAATAAGCACTTAAATAAGCTCAAAAACAAAAATTTAGTTAAAACAGATGAAAAATGACTGGCATTTTAAGTCCGTTTTTGGTTATTTTAGCTCGTTTTTAAAGGTAAAAGGTATGTGTAATTAAGCACATACCAGTCTGACTTAACCGATATGTCGTATCCATACCTATGGATACGCCGTATCATTGCTAGACTACCAATACTCCGTATTCTTAAATCCGGATATGTCATATATGCTCTTATATCAATACGTTGTATTCACCCTTACCAATATGCCGTATTGGTTCTGACAGACAAATGCTTAAGTCCCTTGGCACACTTAGGCTACTAAAGTCATAGTCAAACTTACCTAATGGCCTTTTCGTAATTAAAACGCTTAAAACCCGGTTTTGGGGTATTACAAATCTATCCCCCATATTTAGATTTCGTCCCCAAAATCTCTTCCTCTATTATTAATCAAAATTGATCACATTTTACCCATCATTCCATCTTAACATTTTCAAACATATACTCATCTAGTTGCAACAACCCATATGGTTTTGCAACTCTAATCATGCTATAACACTACTAATTTCCCTTAACCCGTTCTACTTCTCGCTCATTTCTATCACATTATACTCTTTCTAATGACAAACGTCAATGAGGTGACATTTTACTATTTCCAATTTCATAATTATAGTAACTTTTTCTCTATATCATTACGTTCACATTCAATTCTTTTCTAAATTTTCATCAAGAATTACATGTTACTTGAGAAATTGCATTGTCTTGACCTAACGTAAGTCAATCATTAGCTAATACTTTCATAATTATCGTAGCCATCTTGGCATTCCTTTTATCGTTTCCATTATAACACTTTGCTTTTGGTGCTTCTTTTTAGTAAATTTTCATCAAAGACTATAAGTCACTTGGAATAATTCAATACTTTTACTACATAAGTCAAACCTTGACTATTATCTTCTAAATTCACATTATGGTGCTAATAATACTTAGCGACCACCATATCATTACACCATGCCATAAGGCATATTATAACATCAATTTAAACTTATATCCTTCAACCTATACTCCTAACGTCTAAATTTTAACTTTCTCCTAAGGTCTCTAGTAAAAGTCATACTCGATTTTTTATTTCACCTATCTTATTTCCTATGACGTCTAACTAATTTTTAAACTCCCAATTTCTACTTCCTTAATCTTCTAAATTCACATATCTATACTTTTTTATTTACATTGAGAAGCATCCCAATCAATACAAATAAAGAAATATAAACTTATGGTTCGGTGATTCACAATTTCTTTATTTAAATGAATAGGCATCCCAATCCATTTAAATAATGAGATTATAAATCATCCTACTTATATACTTTCGACATAACACTCATACACACTTAAGTCTTCATTACTTTCCGTTAATCTCATATTAACAACTCATTTATTTTCAATATCATATTTTGTAGCATTGGATCCAATCTCTTTAACTTTTTTTTCTCGAATGAAACTTGGCTTTCTCTCCGTAGGGATTTCCCCATTATCGATACCCATGTGGTATCACCAACCTTGCAATGGTCTTTACATTTCATCATTTGGCTTTCTCCCCGTAGGGATTTGCCCATTATCGATACCCTTGTGGCATCACCAACATTTACCGAGCATTGGACCCAAGCTATATTTAATTTATCATTCTTTACCATTTTCGTCATCTACATACCTTTCTAATCATATACTCTTTCATTTCTACTTTTATTGCCTTAAGCCATTCTACTTCACACTTTATCATAATTCTTTATATTACACAAGATCCAAATTATACTTGTCATTATCATGTATTACATATACATATACGTTTTCACATTTCATTTATCATTCTCTTGTCAACCCCAAGTGGACAACTTATTCAATTTCCTATACCAAAACATCATTTTAGTTCGCGTATCTTTTCGCGTATAAACCTTACATATGTTATTCTTATAATATACTCATTTACTTCACTTTATTCATCAAATACATCTCTTTCATTTATTTACATGATTCTAGTCATTCTTTATCATTCGTTAGCGTATTTAGCATCATTTAAGATTTCTAGCGCAATTCTTCTTAAACATCTTTCGTATACATCTCGTACTTAACAATGTCATTCTATTGCATTATACTTTATCATGTTCTCTACATTACATGCCTTATCATACTTCAACCTTTTATTGGTAATTCATATAAGCGCTTACTCTTAATACAATAATTCTTTATTAAACAACTTTTTTATAATTCAAACATCTTCACATTATCTAGCTCGTACTTACATACTTTCTTCATTACTTATTAAAATGCAACCCTATGCATTTATCTTAGCTCAAGCATTTCCCAAACTCATACCATCCAAATATATCTTACATTACTTATATATTTGAATAACCTACCATAGACGTTACATTATTTAAACATATACTTCTACTTTAACACTTCTTCGAGAAGTGTTTCACATTCTTAGCCACATTTCATAATCATTCTATATATAAGCATTATCATTCTAATTACCGCAAGCACTTAATCTGCCTTATAACTAAGGCATTCACATTCTTCGCTACTTACACTTATGACATACGCATCTACGTGTGGTTTAAGTTTAGACAACCTATAGTGGAAACCTACTTTTCTTAGTCCGAAGCTCTGATACCAAGTTGAAACGCCCTTTTCCGACTCTAAATTTGACCAAGAATTAAAACTTTTACTCATGCGCATGACCCAGAAATGAACTTGTGTCATTCTTTTATAAACTGACCAAAATCAATTACCATTCACTTCTTGAAAGTATTACTAAATTAAACTAGACTCAATTATCTTCGAAACGGCGGGTGACACGCCTTCTAACTCCTTACGGTTCATTATATACGTCATTTACAAAAACGACAAAACCGAAAAACCTTTCTGATGCATTTAGCCGCCGGCCGAGGTTCCTGGCCGCCGACTAAAGCCCTTATGAGGCCTTTAGCCACCGGACAAGGCCCTCCAACCGTCGTCCAAAGCCCTCAGACCTGCAATACTTTACCCGACTTGCTCTTTTTACCCAAAACTCGACTTTCGAAACTCGATACTTTACAAAAACTTCCAGAATTTATTAACATATCTTTTCTCTTTTCTCTCTCATTTCTCTCTCCTCTTTCTCTCTCTAAACAACTCAATCTTTCTTTCTCCTTTCTAGTTCCGATTCGTGGTCGATTGTATGAAGTGAAGTGATTACGGGATCCTACAATACATCATTATCCTAATCGTTTGTGGTCTAAAAGACCCAAAAACATATATCCTACAAGGTTTACCAAATACCCCGTTTTGACCCGTTTACAAATACTTTAACACACATCTATTACTAATGACCTTGACCCACTTTGACTTCAATATCAAGTTGTTACAACTATAACAAGACTATTACGACACTTCACATTTGCAAAATACTTTAACTCAGCGCTTGGGGGTTCAACATTGATTCGAACTCGGTATCTAACACTAAGCTCTATATAATCCAAATTCTCTTCCTTTGCGCACTTCCAACCTTAAGCTTTAATCCAAGAACTTACCAACTTCACATTGAACCTACAAAGCGTTAAACCACTAAACCGTAAGCGAAACGTTTAGTAAGTAACTAGATCAAAACATGATTATTACATCATTCATCATATTAGCGATATGAACACTTAAAACTTTTCTAATACATATCACCAACAATTTTCATAACCAATGGCCATAATAACTTCCATAAACTATAACACATAACCATAATAAACTTAAGTACATAACAATCACAAACATACCTTAATCATCGAATAATCATGAACTAACACTTGTGCATTCTCACTAGGAAAGCCTCTTATAAAACCTTATTTGCTAACCAAAGACTTTAATCCTACAACCTCATTCATAAACACATAATATGAAGACATTCATATTAATCACATATTAATCATAGTTACTTACCTTGATTCCAAGCTAAATTAACAATAAATCACCATCCTCTTCATTGCTTGCTTTCCTAGTCAAATAATCACTAACACGATTAACATCTCTAATTTACATAACCAAAATCCATCTTAATTATTATATGATCATTCATGATCATAACCCAAAATTACCAATTTATCTTAAATCATTATATTACTTTAACCCATATTCAAAAACACCTTAATTCTTGGTTTAGCACTACAATTACCCAAAACCCTCAAATTTGGGTAATTGAACCCTAACCCTTAATTTTTCAATTAACTCATAATTAAAGTTTACTTACTTGCAGGATCATTGCTAAGGATTAACCCTTGAATTAGAGGCTTAATTACTTCATCTTAATATCAAAATTGGTTTTCCTCCTTTTTCTTCTTCCATAAGTCGGACACAACCCCATGTACAGGAGCTCTTTGGAATATTTTGGAATGTCTGGGAAATATCCAGATATTTATTCGTGTCAAGTTAGACATTTGGCACATTAAGTCTTTTAAGTCTTTGCTCTTCTATTTTGGCCACATTCTATTTTATAACTCAATTAACACTTGACCACTTTAGTCCCTTAGGTCCATTTTGCTTATAATTATGCCACATTATATTTTCTACATTATTACATATGGTCTGTGATTGTAGTCTTTTACACTAAATATATATAATATATAATAAAATATAAAATATATAAAAGTCTAAAAATCAACAAGATCAATGAAACCGAGAAGTAGTATAGAGTGTTCCCGGGTCGTTTATCCCCAACGAGGCTGGAATGGAAAATCGATACAGTCGAAGATTTGAGTTTGAAGGAAAGAGAATGATTTGAGAGTGCAGGAAGTTAAATTTAACAATAATAAACAAAAACCATTTAAGGGAAAATCCTAAAAATTACGAAATTAAGTTGAAAAACGGAAGCACGAATCCCGAACAAAAGGGAAAAAACCTTAAAATTTAAAAATAACCTACAGGGAAAATGTGTTACTTCTAAAAACTACCTCTACGGGACATATAACGAGAATGTAAAAGACTAGACAAAACGGAGTTCGTTTGACCAAAAAACTAGTCAAGACAAAAAACCGCACCGGACGTTCTTTAAAAGGAAAAAGTTGTAAAAATGACCCTACGAAAAGTTTTACAGTTTTCCTTACAAACTATATGACAAAAGAAAATTTTCTAAAAAAGCAAAATATTTTTTTGATAATTTTTGTTTTTTTTATGAATTATTTAAACTTTTAACGAAATTAAATTATAAAAAATAGTAAATGATTACGAAAAATTCTGAAAATTTTATACAAAATACTTGACACTCTAACAATCCTAGGAAAAATAAGAAACAAAAGTCAGCTTAATGAATAAGCCCCGGAATAAGCTACAACAGCTTATAAGCTATTGGGGTGAAAATGACTATAAGAGATAAGGCCCTTGGGACTATAACGAAAAAGTCCCAAGGGCGCAGCGGTGAGTGTGTTGGTAAAAGAGGGAATGTATCGAGAGGTCACGGGTTCGAGTCTTGCTCACCCGGACCTCTTGTCTTTCCCTTTTTTTTCGAAAACTCAAAGAAGCAAAGTTGTTAAGCTCGTGGGGCTTAACAACTTTGTCTTCTACAACTTTTTCTAAAAAACACTCAATAAGCTTAAAAATAAGCTTAAACTCGACAGTTAGCTTATAAGGGCTTAGAAGCAAAAAGAGACTAAGTCATTTGGCCTCTTGTGGTCGAATAAGCTAAGCTAAGGACTAAATAAGCTAAAAGGATCTAAACTAATCTAAACAAGCTAAAAAGGCTAAGTGCTTAAACCTAATAAGCTGGGAAAAGCTTATGATGACAGAAACTTAAAAGCAAGAATGCAATAAGCTATTTAGACAAATAAGCTAGGAAAAAGGCTAAACAAGTTTATCAACTAACTAACTAATCTAAATAAGCTATTAAAAGCTAAAAAGAGCTTATAAAATAAGCTGACTAAGCCTAAAGGTAAATAAGCAATCCTACAACTAAGTTATGCTGAAACAGTCCAAAGGCAAGTTTTAAGCCTAAAATTAAGCCAACAAATGAGCTTTTTAAAAGCTGAAACTAAAGGGGCTTATACAAGAGGTTATAAGCTCTCTAAATAAGCCAAGAAGCTTGGGCTTTAGAACACAAAAAGACAGAGAAAAAGGGGCTTAAAATCTCCCCTTTGCACCAGGGGAGATTTAAGCTTAACTTAAGTGGCTTATTTGACAGCTTGTTAAAAGCTGTCAAATAAGCTCAAATTGAAAAGTAAACTGAAAACAGATTGAGTTTCCTAGCTTATGGACTTGTGCAACAAGTTTTGAGCTTTAAAAAATCAGTTTTACTTGCTGAATTTGATAGGTGAAAAAGGTCTTTTGGGTTTTTTAAAACTGCCACCAAAAGGCTTGGTGATTTTTGACTTATAAAGTCAAAAGACCAAAGATGGTTTTGACAGCTCTTTAACACACACAAAACACATCTTTTTTGATACTTAAACTCAAAATCCCAAGTGCTTATGAAAATAAGCACTTGTGGCTTTTTTCAAAAATGACAGTTTGAAAAGTTGGTTTAGAAAATCTTTGGAAAACAATTTTAAAACCTTAAAACTTTTTGAAACAGCTTAAATGAGCTTAAAAGATTAAGCTAAAACTCACTAAGATACCTCAACCCATGGACAATATCATTTTGACCCGTTTTTAAGGTTCACCCAAACACACCCTTAATTTTTGAAAAAGGGTTTAAAAACTTATAAAAATTAACTTAAACTGAAATTCTTGAGATACTAATACTACTTAAGCTAATTAAGACAGTAAAGAGATAAAAAGCAAAGAAATTAAGCACTTTAAATGATACTTAAGCTAGGACAGTATTAACTATACTTGACAGTTTTAACTTAAAATTGCATACAATGAAATGATAAGTACTTAACAAGTATTCTTACACACTAATAAGCATAAAAAACAGAAATAAGCTAAAAATAAGCTGAGTTAGCTTATTGCTACAGTAAATAAGCCAAATTTGAAAGAAATTTACCTTTGATCCTTTTGTCAAAAAGGATCCCTTGAAGACCTAAATAAGCTCTAATCCTACCCAGCTTATGATTAAGCTAAACTAAGCTATAAACCCAATAAGCCTTCCATGTTTGCTTACTCTTCCATGCTTTTAGAATCCAACAGTACACTTGCCCTTTTTCTTAAATTTTCTTTAAAGTGTTTTAAAAAAAAGAATTGCAAAGATAGGTTAAATTAAGAGATTAAAAAGCTTTAAGTAACACTTAGAACACAATCAACACAAACTTAATTTCAATTTCATCAAAGTGAATTTCAAGTACAAAAACTTCTAAACTGAAAGACAACAAACTAAAAAGCTACTAAACTTAAAACTTACTTAAAACTTTAAAAAAAACTACATGCTACAATGGCTGTTACAAAATGTTCTTAAATAGGGAAAAAAACGACTATGTCTTCTTTGTCTTCTTTCTACTTGTGCTTCTTTGAACACACATAAAAGGAGATGTGCTACTTGTGAGAGTGCAATGTCAAATGCATCCTGTCCCTTGATAATCCTTGGTCTCCAAGTTGAAAGATATAAGCCGTAGATTGGGTTTTTGTGTGGGTTTGGATTGCCAACATGGCACATTTGTAGCTGGGAAGGATAGTGGAGGAGGGGGGAAAGGATTGACCATGGGGGAATTGGGGTTACAGGGTAATAGGGAGGTAGTTAACCCGTGATTTTGTTTTTTGGGGGGGAAAAACAATGGCGGGAAAACTTGTTATGAAAAAGAAAGGGACAGGGGCGAGTTTGTGGACAGGCAAAAGTGGTCCCTCATGGGATTATATGAGGCTTTGCACCACGGATCCTTGTGTGGTAATAACCTTATGGGGTACTTGGCAAAGACATCCCCAAGAAGTATATATACACTCTTTGCAAGATCGACCTTGTGTGTGACAAGTTAACGGAACTTGAACAGCTTGGCCCTTGTATTATAGAGCTTTGCGAATTGGCAGTTTAACCCTTGTCTTCATTTTCTCTTACCTTTAAAATCAAGTTTAGGGATTTACACATTTCAGACCCTAAACTTAGATTCTATGACTTTTGGCCCTCGGGTTGACTTGGTTTGATCTATGACCTTGACCAGTTGACTTTTCTGTAACTATTGTTGTGACTTGATTGACTTTTCGGGCTTTGCTTTGGCTTTGTCTTTCACATCTTTCCATTCCGAGTCCGGTTTGTCGATTTTGGCTATGTTATTTCGTCCTTTTCTTTAGTTATCCGTTCCTTTCACAATACAATTAGCAAAACAAGCATATATTTGGCATTTTAAGTCCGTTTTTGGTTATTTTAGCTCGTTTTTATAGGTAAAAGGTATGTGTAATTAAGCACATACCACAGCACTAACTGGTACTCTTCCAGACCTAGTTAAGACTGTAGATGGAACCAATTTAAGTGTTGTTCCAAACTGGTCTAACTTCCCTCTGACCAGTACCTTTTCCCATGTTTTTCAAAATAGATTTTGTAGCCATTCGCTTTTCATGAAAATTACAGTCTTTTATTAGATGGTTGTAACTTCCACAAACAAAACAAGCTTTCTTAGTGAACCCAAAACCTAACCTCAGTTTTTGGGTCATCTTTCCATTCCAATCTTTTCTTTCTACCTTAGGATTTTGAGAGACCATCTTAGGTTTTTCAGCTTGTTTATCAGATTTAACAGGTTCATTCCTAGCTTTAGTAAACTCAATCCTTTAAAAACTAGGTTTGACTGTTGTTTGTAAATCCTTAGGCTTAATTACATCCTCATCATCACTATTCCAATCTTCAATGAGAACTTCACTAGACCTAACAGAATCTTTAGGCATTTCTACACTAATATTGCTAGTTTAAGTGACACTTGCTTCACCTTTAGACATACTAGCACTAGTCTTATTTGCTGCAGACCTATAAACAGAATCATCTAATCTTGCAAAAGATAAGTCAGCTAATGGAGGCATGTAGTTCCCAGTAAGAGGAGGGGGAACTGCATGATATCCATCACCCTTTTTGAACCTATCATTTGTTTGATTGTCATCTCCATCACTTGAACGACTATCAAATACACTATTAAACAATTCACTACCACTTGAATAACTTTCATTAAGTTGATCTCCATATCCCAGACCAGTTTTATCTTTAGTACTCAATTGACTATTAATCAGTTTATTTAGGTTTTTAGAAGATGTTTCAAATTGTTCTAGTTTAGCTTTCAAATCATCTTTTTCTCTTAAGGTTTCATCTAACTGATTTTTAACTCTTGTGATAGCATTACTTTTGTCTTGTACTTTAAATTCTAAGACTGCAATCTTTTCTTCATAGACAACTTCATTTTTCTGATGAACAATTAATTGTGCCTTAGATTCTAGGCCTAACTAATAAGCTACAATTTCTAATTTAGCCTTATTAAGAATTTTTTGCTGTTCATCAAACTATTTTTGAAGTTTTTCATATGATTTCAGACAGTTTTTAGAACAAGATTGTACCTCTGTGTCAAATCCTGAGGAGTTTAAAGTGTAGGCCATAAGAGCAAACTCAATTGGTTCATCTTGAGCTATATAACTCTAGTCATATCCCAATCCATCTTGGACAATCAAAGCATTGTCCTGTACAACCAATGCATTAGAGGTCTCCACCGGTACAGTCCTTCTGGTGTTGTCCCTGTTCCTATACCTTGCATCTCCATTCCTGTTCCTTTGATTTCTTGGCGCTCTACATTCCTTTGCAAAAAGGCCCCTTCTATGACAGTTAAAACATTCAACCTTGGTTTTGTCAAAACCTACAGGTTCTTTGCTATTGAAGTTTAACTTCCTTCCAGTCTTCTTATAAAATCGTTTAACCCTCATAGAAAGCATGGCTACCTGCCATTTAAGGTCCATTTCTTCCAAATCATCATGATCAATCTGCTCTAGGTCTTCATCATCCAGTTGTGGACTATTTGACTGATTAGCAAAGAATGAGAACATCAGATCATCAGCATATGATGATGAAGAGGGTTGTCCTTGAGAACTATAGCATG
Source organism: Tanacetum coccineum (assembly GCA_026074375.1). NCBI lineage: Eukaryota > Viridiplantae > Streptophyta > Magnoliopsida > Asterales > Asteraceae > Tanacetum > Tanacetum coccineum. The sequence continues at coordinate 54,860 of BQNB010009770.1, forward strand.
TTGCAGTAGAAACACCATTAGCAGTATTAACTTTATTAATGCTGCTAGTGTCTTTTGCAGAGAGAAATGACACATTCTGGGAGTTTGAAGATGATCCAGAGGTACCTTTGATATCAGCTTCAAACACTTTTAAGTTATTGTATAAATCATCAATATCCAAATCATCTATGCCATCTTTGTTTCTCATAATCAAAGCTATGTTGTTCCATGATAAAGGTAGAGCTCTTAAAAATTTCTGATTTGCATCTTCATTAGAAACGGCTACACCATGAACTTCTAGTAGGCTGATAAGTTTTTGAAACCTATCATATGCTTTGTCTAGGCCTTCTGTGTTAGATACAAAAAAGTTTTCAAATTGTTTCTTCAAAACATTCTTCTGCATCTTCTTAGACTCAACATTACCACCAAACCTACTCTTGATAGCAGCCCACAAAGTCTTTGCATCCTTTATTCCATTGAACTCATTGATACTCTTCAGAATAGCCAAAAGCAAAATGCTTTTAGCTTTTCTTTCTCTTTGTCTTGTTAATATTGCTTGAGCAGTCTTTGGAGGTACTTCAGTTTCAACACCATTTTCATCTTTTTTTGTTTGTATAGGATCATCACCATTCATTATTACTTGCCATAAACCATAATCTATGTTAGTGAGATACTGCTCCATTCTTATGCTCTAAAGGGTATATTCACCTTTCTTAAGGATAGGAAGCTTTATAGTGGACACCATTTGAGGAGATTCTACTGGTGCCATTTGTGGTGCAGGTTCTTCACCAGACATTATGTATTATAGGTAGAGATCTAGATCTGATAAAGTTCTTATTCAGAGTTTCTCTACAAGCTCTGATACCACTTGTAGATCCCAATGAACAAATCTTCTTAGCTTGTTAAAGCTTAGTTAACCTGGATAAATCCAAACTAACTATAAGAGAAACTAAGATTGTGAATACTACAACTTATGTGGAATCTAACTTGTAATACTAAGAAGAACAATGAATACTAAACTTTGAATATATTGATTACTAATATTCTGCCTAGGTTACAGAATAACTAACTATAAGATATGTGATTGATGTGAAAACTGATATATTTTGATATGTCTTTAACTATGCCGTAAGGTTCCTTTTATACACCAAGGAAACCCTAATAGGCTTACAAAACGCGTATAATGATAATGCATATCTATTCTTAATTTAACTCATACATATCATAATAGTAGTACTAACTATATAATACTAACAGCACTAACTATTAACTAACAGTACTAACTATACTAGCAGTACTAACAATGTACTGGCAGTACTAACTAATGTAACTAACAACACTAATAACTTAGTCTGTTTTCCTTAATCTTCACTAGCAGCACCAACTCTGAACTAACAGCACTAAGTGTAGAAGTCTCTGAAACCCTACACATTGTATCTTAGTAGTCCTAATTGTACAAAATTAAAAGAAAAATAGAAAATCCCCAATTTCAATTTTTGGTGTTCATCATGAACCCTAGACTCAAATTGAAAGAAAATAGATGAAATAACTTACAATTAATGATCTTTAAGATGTTATGGATGACTATAGGTGATGATTAGATCTTCAATTTAAGTTTTAATGGGTGAATTAAAGTTTTTGGGTTGTGTTGGTTTGTGTTCGTCAAGTGCAGCATATAAGGGGGTGTTTGTTTTTGTGTTTTGAAAAATTTTGTTTAAGTGTTCAATATTAAAGTCCGCTGATGGTGGTCCCATATCTCCTGGCGGTCCCAAATATATTGGGGGGCCGCCCTTAGTCAAGGGATTTGGACTAGGTTTTTGACGAAAATTTTACTAAGAGGAGTGACGTTTTAATTTGCATTTCACGAATTAAAAGTGCTTAAAGTACTTCGGATGAAGTATTTAAGTTTTCATGACACGAAATGGAACACGGACTAGAATCGAAACTAGAAGAAGGAGAAGAGAACTCATAAGATTTATAGAATGTGTTCCATCATTCCTAAACCAAGACGTAGATAGTTAAACGATTCACGTTTAAGGGGTTTAGTAAGAATGTCGGCGATGTTGTCGATGGACGACACTTTTTCGATTGAGATATGTCCTTTTTGGATATTATCACGAAGAAAGTGGTGACGTATTTCGATGTGTTTGCTATGAGAATGTTGCACAGGGTTTTTGCTAAGGTCAGTTGTGCCTTTGTTGTCGCACATGATAGGAACGTCGTAGTCGATGAGAGCTTGTTTCATCCATAGTGCTTGTTGACATGCCTTTTCGGCGCTTACGTATTCGGCTTCGGTAGTGGATATAGCAAGAGCGGTTTGTTTCTTCGAGAACCAAGATGTCGAACAACATCCTACGAACGTATAAATACAGCTAGTGCTCTTTCGGTCCACATAATCTCCCGCATGATCAGAGTCGGCATATACTACGGTTTCTATGCTGGTCCCCTTAGGATACCATAATCCTAAGTGCGTAGTGCCTTTAATGTATCGGAAAAGTGAGAGGTTTTGGGAGCCTCTTAGAAGCGGGCACAAAGGCAGACACTAAACATGATATTGGGCCTACTTTCCGTTAGGTATAATAAACTACCTATCATGCCTCGATACTTGGTACTATCTACTGACTCACATTCTTCGTCTTTTGTGACTTTAGTATCGGAGGACATGGGGGTTTTCATTGGTTTAAAATCTTCTAAGCCAAATTTCTTAAGCATTTCTTTAATATACTTAGATTGATTAAAGAAGATACCATCTTCCAGTTGTTTTATTTGTAATCCAAGGAAGAAGTTAAGTTCACCCATCATGCTCATCTCGAACTCGTCATGCATGATTTTGGCAAATTCATCACACATGTCTTAACAAGTCGAACCGAATATAATGTCATCGACATATATTTGAACAATGATAAGATTTGAACTTTTCTTCTTAGTAAAAAGAGTGTTATCTATCATTCCCATTTTATATTCATGTTTAATAAGGAAAGCTTTTAATCTATCATACCAAGCTTTAGGTGCTTGTTTAAGAACATATAAAGCTTTTTTAATTTATAAACATGATTTGGTTTTTCAAAATCAATAAATCCTGAAGGTTGTCCCACTTATACCTCCTCAATGATAAAACCGTTCAGGAATGCACTTTTTACATCCATTTGGAATAATTTAAAATCTAAGGCACAAGCATAAGCTAATAATATCCTAATAGACTCAAGTCTAGCAACTGGGGCATAAGTTTCATCATAATCGATGCCCTCTTGTTGGTTGTAACCTTGAGCAACTAACCTAGTCTTATTTCGAGAAACAACACCGTTCTCGTCTAACTTATTTCTAAATACCCACTTAGTTCCTATGATTGTCATATTCCTAGGTTGTGGAACTAACTCCCAAATGTCGTTAGCAATGAATTGATTTAATTCTTCTTGCATAGCGACTATCCAACTTTCATCTCCTAAAGCTTCATTCACGTTCCTAGGTTCTATAGTTGATATAAAACAAAAGAAGTTACTTTGATTTTGGGCTTGTGACCTAAGAGTTCTTTGGTTAAGGTTTCCTATGACATTTTCTAAAGGATGGTTCCTAGATTCCTTAATATTGACTATTTCATCAATTTCTAGTGTTTCATCCTCAACAACATTTTCTAGGTTTTTCTTTTCGGTTGCCCTAATAGCTTCTTCTTCATCTAAGTCATCATCCACCAAGGGTGATGTCTTAGAGGGTGGAGGAGTTTCATCGAATGTCACGTTGAGTGATTCTTTGATTTTCCTAGTGTGTTTATTAAGGATGATGTAGGCTTTACTATTTTGGGAGTAACCTAAAAAGACACCTTCGTATGACTTTGGGTCAAACTTGGTAAGGTAGTCTTTGGTGTTTAATATGAAGCACTTGCTTCCAAACACTCTAAAATAGTCAAGAGTAGGTTTCCTACCTCTCAAGAGTTCATAAGGTGTTTTTCCTAAGATGGCTCTAATTAGGATTCGGTTGAGAATGTATGTTGAAGTATCTACGGCGTTACACCAAAACTTTTGTGGTAACGATTGCTCGTTCAACATAGTCCTACTCATTTCTTGTAGTGTCCTATTTTTCCTTTCAACCACGCCATTTGATTGAGGTGTGCGTGGAGCTGAGAAGTTATGTGTAATACCGTTGGCATTACAAAATTCTCCAAATTGCACCTCATTATCAAATTCTCTACCGTGGTCGGTTCTTATTGACACTATTGTACATCCTAATTAGTTTTGAATTTTCTTACTAAATATTTTGAATTGATCGAAAGCTTCGGTTTTATCCTTAAGGAATCTAGTCCATGTATACCTAGAGTAGTCATCTACTATGACTAAGGTGTAGCGGTTTCCTCCGTAACTCCGTACGGCAGATGGACCAAAGAGATCCATGTGGAGAAGTTCTAAGCATCTAGTCATTGATGTTAACGATTGAATGAGATGCATATTTGTATGACCTAATCTCTTATGCCACAATGTGGAATTTTCATCAATCGTTGCAAAACAAATTTTGTCTTTTGGCTTATTTTCTAATTTCATCACATATAAGCCTTTCTTCCTAATACCTCTACCTATGACTCTACCGTCCCTAGTGATTTCACTATCATATTTAGAGAAAGTTACTCTACACTTATTATTACATATTTTTCCTATACTTAGTAAGTTAAATCCTAAGTTATCAACATGTTCTACATTATCTATATTGAGAGAGTCATTAGAAATCATACCTTTGCCAATGATGTTACCGCGAAGATTGCTACCAAAAATAACGTTACCTCCATTGTATGCCTTGTAAGTGGAGAAGAGCTTTCGGTTACCCTTCATATGTTTAGAGCATTCGTCGGGTTCCAAGTCGACTCCAAGGCATATCTCATTTGATGCATGAGCTACAAGACACGTTTCATCTTTGATCTTTTCATCATCTTCTTCACCACTATCACTCCAAGAACCTCCGATAAATGCTCTTTGGTTCTTGTCTTTCGGTGGTTTTGGACATTCTCCAATAAGATGATTTGGATCGCCGCATCTAAAGCATTTTCTATCGCTTTTACCGTTCTTGTCATCACGGCTCCTTTGGAACGTCTTTTTGTCGTTCTGAGGTTATCTTACGAATCTTCCTCTTCTTTTAAAGAACTTCTTGAAGTCTCTTATCGCCATGGCGTACTCTTCGTCTTCACTACCGGAAGTCGAACACTCTTCATCAGTAGATTCTTTCTTAGCCTTTAAAGTAAGAGATTTTCTTTCAACTTTTGATTTGACTATTTCAGAATCTTTCTTGATGATCATTTCGTGAACTTTGAGGTTTCCGATAAGTTCATCAAGAGATAATGACGTTAAGTCTTTCGACTCTTCAATCGTCGTGACCTTTGCTCTCCATTTAGGATGTAGAGCCCTAAGAAACTTCCTTACGTAGTTCTTACTAGAATAATCTTCATCAAGAGCTTTAAGACTAGTAATAATAGTATTAAATCTAGCAAAAGCACTATCTATAGATTCGTCTTCGGAAATGACGAATTGTTCATATTTTTGAACTAAAAGGTCGATCTTATTGTCTTTGACTTGGTTATTACCTTGATGGGTGATTAACAAAGTTTTCCAAATGTCTTTTGCCGTATTACACATAAAAATTCTTTCATATTATTTACTTGGCAAAGCATTGTAAATAACCATTTAGGCTTCATAATGTTTCGCAGCCTTCTTTAAATCAATCGATTTATTTTTCAAAAGACAACCTCATCAATTTATTTTTCGGTTTTGAATAATGGGTTGAAAATCACCGTTAAGTATTACATCCAAAGATCTAGATCTTTTGATTTAACATATATCTCGAATCTATTTTCCAATAAAATAAAACTATCGCATTCAAAAATGTGGTCTTTACAGAAATGTCCCTTTCTAGATATTGAGTCGGAATTCATAGATCATCAACATTTAAAATACAATATATTTTAAAAATCTTAAGTGACCTTGACTCCTGATACCAATTGTGGAAACTAGAAAGGGGGGGGGGTTAAATAGTTTACAGGTTCGTTTTACGTTTTAAAAGTTTGCTTTCAAAAGTGTTTAGATTCGAGTTATATATTTAACCAATCCACAATATGAACAAATAATAACTATCTAAACTAAAACTAGATAACAACAATAATAATGTAAAGAGATAAGGAAAGAAACAACAAAACCAAGACGCCAAGATTTTATAGTGGTTCGGCTACGAAGCTCCTCTTTGCCCTACTCCACTCCCTGAGTATCCCACTCGAGATTTCACTATGTCAACAAGCTCCCTTTAGGCGGAGAAAACCGTTTACACGTCGCTTACGTTATTTTCCGACACTAAGCTAAATGTCGAGTCCTAATCTTAGCTAGAACCAATCTACCACTTCACAAGATATACACACTCACAAGATCTACACAATCAGATCTACACAATATCTGAATCACACAAATACACAAGATAATTACAATAGAGATTTGGAACTTAGAATAAGAGAGGAGATATCACTAATCAACACTTCGTTTCTTGACGAATACGAGTGTTCTTCTCTTGCACTTGATAGAGAGAAAAGATGAGATGAAGAAGATAAGATAAGATCACTTTAAACAAGATCTAAGTATGTTAGTGATCAAGAATTTTAGTGAGAGAGTGAAGTTTTAGAGAGAGAAAGAAGACTGAAAAATTTTGTGCAAAGAGAAATATTTTTCTGTTGGGAATGGAGCAGTATTTATAGACAGAAAATCCCAACAGTCATCTGGGGGCGGTCCTGGCGGTCCCTTATATATATGAGGGCCGCCAGGCCTATAAGGGGGCTGCCACTAGACTCTGCTCCAGTTTTTGTCTTTTTATGGTGAATGTTGTATCTGTTATGGAACCTTCCATATTAGGGGGAAAATTTGAAATTCAAATTTTAAGTTTTTAATAAAACTTTTCTTTTAATTAGAAAATATTTTGTAAATGTATTTTTAAGAAAATACTTTTGTAGAATTAAAAGTGAGGATTAAGAGAAAAATATTTTCTTGATCACTAATCATGCTTAATGGTTTTGTTTATCCATACCTTAAGTGATCACTAATCTTAGAAATGGAATTTCAAACTTAATAATTTATGAACTTTTATTTTTATCGTAAACGTTTTTACATTTTGTTATTATCAAAACAATGAGAGGTCGAAAAATATAAATAACGTTTTTAGACATTATTCGTATTAACAATGTTACATAATCACAGTTCTTGATTGGACGACTTAATCAGTTTAGTTGTGAGACCTTAAACTCGAGGCATAGATGGGATGAAACATGCTTACTAGTATATTATTGTAATAAAGTAAGTCTCATAAGGTTCTAGGAATTGCACCGGCGACAGTTATTGATCGTCAATTACCTTTTGGATACACCATTGCTAGCAGATCAACTGATGTGATGGTGGTGTGTCAAGTTGGATCCTAGCCTTTAGAAAATTAATTGTTTAAAAGTTTTAAACATGGGTAGTTAATTTTCTCTAAGGAATATTATCGAAAAAACTAAAATTGAATTTTACGATTCTATTAATAGTATTAATGCAATGATAAAACCGTAAACGAATGTTTGTTTCTTCCTTAAAGAAGTTAAACCGAGACTCTTTTCCTTGTAAGGAAAATAGAGACTCATTCCTATCATCTTTCTTGCTCCGAAAAGTTATAATAGGAATGTAGGAATTGTCCTAATGTAATCAAACTCATAGCAAACTTAAATGTTCAGTAGATTGCATGACTTATATTTTCATATAGTTTTCATCACCCTTATTCAGTGGTGAATACGTTGAAACATGTAAGACATATGAATAGCTAGAAAATATATTCTTAAAGCTATTAAATGATAACATCTTAATGTAAGATGTTTTATGAGTTCTTGATTAGGAAATACCATTATTACCGCAAAAGTGATAAAGGCAAACTAATATAATGTATCTAGTTGTTTGTTTTAATCCAAATTAAGGAGAAAATTGCATGCCAATTTTCAAGTTAATAAATAGCATTGATGGATAGTCCCTCATCTACATAGTAAAAAAATTTGAAATCCAGGTACATTGCTACTAATTAAGATTTCAAAGAAAGTTGGAAAATAAATCGATCACTATTTGTTTTCACTGGTTATGGAACACTTGCAATGTTGTCAAATCCAGTGGGAGCATCGTGATTTATTTCTGAACAAGACATTAATGTAATGTTGTCTAATTCAGTGGGAGCTACAAGGTTTATTATCTTGGTAGTAACCCAGATTATTTCTCGCTTGTCTTGAGATAATATATAGTTTTCTAACTATACACGCTAATGGTTTTAAGGATAGTCGTGCACTATTTCTTATTAAAAAAAAGTGCTTCAATATCTACTTGTAACGCTAATATCTGTGACACTATCATATTGTCCATATAAACAAACGAATATCGTGTTGTTTAACTACATGTATGATGTTGTGCCATGCACAAGTGGGAGAAATCTTTATTGTGTGCAAGGTACAATACATGACAAGAACAATATGATTAAATGTTTCTCTTGACCGTAAGGTGAGAAACTAATATTCTACTAGGACTTATTTCCCTATTCATAACATATGTCGAGATATGAAATAAAGACTACTTCATGTAAAATGTTTATGTGTTTTTGGAATGTCCAAAATAATGAAGTAATCTCGATTTAAAGACTACTTCAAGTAAAATGTTTATGTGTTCTTGGAATGTCTCAAATAATGAAGTAATCTTGATTAACTTGAAAATACTACTGAAGCCAAGAATTGGTGTTTAGAATTACTTTAGTTAAATATGTTTATGTTTGATGTAAATTAATAAACATGAAGTTCTTTAAAATGTTGAAAGACTTATAACATAAAGTAAGTTATATCTTCTGGCTATGACATGAACAAAAGTCCTTGAATTGTTCAAAGGCAAAATAATGTATAGTTAACATGTTATCTCTCTTGAAAAGATATGTACATAAAGTTCTTGAACTAGTTAAAATCATATACATTATTGCATGTAAATAGGTTTTCAATACTATATATTCAATTTGGTTTGACATAATTGATAAGTATGTAACCTAAAGAATATTAAGTTATTCAAAAGATTGTGGTAAAGTCTCATAATAAAGTTACTCATGGAATACCAGATTTTATGGTATATCTAGAGTGATGAATCAAATTCTTTAGAATTATTGATTCTAATAACTTAAAATATTTTACCTCCAAATCTGTCAAGGTTTGAAATTGAGTATGTCTTGTATATACTCAATAAAACTCCAACCTAGAAGGTTAATAAGACACCAACATGATTATGGAATGTGATGACCCCCTTTAAGTCTTAAAATTGAAGTTATGAATTTGTTAAAAGTCTTATGAAGAATGACATTAACAAACTAAACTCAAGAACTGTCAATGTATCTTGTAATGTCCTTCTACATGCTAAGTAATTTTAGAAGAGTCTAAAATTACTAAAAGCAAGTGGGAGCGTTTTTAGATCTTAAAGAGATAAAAATACAAAATACATAACCTTCTTAAACACACTAGTGCATATCATATCGAGGCTTTAAATGTTAAACCTTATAATGATATAATTTTCATTCATAGATCTACAAGGATACCTCAAATACTTGATTGATAAATGTTATATCAATATTGAAGAATATGAGTCACATGATCATAGTGAATGGTATGTGCTTAATTACACATACCATTTAACATTAAAATCGGACTTAAAAGACTAAAAACGTACCAAAAATACACTATATTTGTATGTTTTGCATTTGAATTGTGCAGGAACGGATATTCAAAAAGAAAGCCAAAAACGGCCAAACCAAGCACGGGATGGAAAAGACAAAGTCAAATCGAAGTCAAAGTCAAAAGTCAAAAGTCAGCCAAATGAAGAAAATACAACTTAAGGGACTAAAACTGCCAAACCTCAAGTTGTGTTACAAAAAGACAAGGGCTGAAATCGAAATTTGCGGGTGAAGTATAACTTTAGGGGCCAGTTTTGCCAAACCCTAAAAGTTGTATAATAAAAGGGCGAAAATTACAATGAGGTTATAAAGAGATGAGGGGCCAAAGCTGCCAACCTACCCAAACTTCATCTTTTCCCGCCCAAACAAAACCCAGTTACAACTAGGGGATGTCGTCCCATACCTTCTCCCTGCAAAACACTCAACACCCTAGATAAATCATTTCAACCACTCCACTATTTCCCCCCTTGCTTATAATTGCCATGTTGGCAATCCCTCACCATTTCCAAGTAATTTCGATGGCTGTGATTGACTCAAAAGAAGCACAAAAGAAATTGAAGGCTGGGATTTGTTTTAGAATCACCTCACACAACAAAAACACCTAATGAAGCTCTCACAAAAGAAGCACAAGCTGAAGTCAAAGAGAAGAAGACTTCGGCTATAAATAGAGCCTTTTGTAAGCCTTTGAGGCAACTAGTTTTAGTTTTAGAATATCTTAGCTTAATTTTCAATATATCTTAGCTTATTTCAGTACTTAAAGTCATTTTACAGCTTTTACTTTCAGCTTTGTAACACTTTCAAGTTTTAATGCAAATTTGAGGTTAAGTCAATTTACAATTCCAAGTATTAAGTTTCTTAATTGTGCTGTTTTGTGTTCAAAAAGCTCTCAATACAGCTTGTTTATAAGCTGCTTTAATTAAGTAAATTTAAAAAGTTAAGTAGTTAAGAGAAAATCACAAAAATCACTCTCAAATACACCACAGCTTATTTTATGGATGATAAGCCAGTTCTGGATGGGCTTATGGACACTACTAGCTTGTTTTATACAAGCTAGAGCTTGTAGATTCTTGGTTTAGCCCTGTTTTGAGCAAGGGTGTTGTAAGTCTCTCTTTCTCTTATTTCTCTTAGTTACTGCAGAACTGCTTATAGTGCGTATTTGTTACCTATAATTGCTTATTTATGCTTAAACATGATGTCTAGTGCCTATTTTGCTTAATTGTTAGTTTAGAAATAGTTTGTGTCACTTTCTGAGTTAATACTGGTAGTATGCTTAGTTAAAACTGTTAGATTGATTCAGCTTATTTAAGTGCTTATTCTTGATTGAAGTCTGCTTATAAATGCCTTATTTTGTTATTTGATAATCTGTTTTTAATAAATTAGGATCAAATCAGCTTAATATAAAAAGAAAAATGATTTTTGAAAACTTTAAGGGATATTTTCAACTAGCAGTACTAACCCAGAGTTAGTACTGCTAGTTCTCTTTTGGGATTTTTCACTAGCAGTACTAACTAAAGCTAGCAGTACTAACTCCAAGTTAGTACTGATAGTTAATACTGTTAGTACTGGTGGTTCATTTTAGCTTATCAGCTTATTATTTCTGCTTATTTGAGATTTCCTTAGCTTTTTAGAGTAGATTAAACCATTTTCCTTTACTGTCTTTAGGAGTAAGCTTATTTAAGCTTATTCGCCTTTTCAAAGCAATTTTAGTAGTTGATCAGATTGTAGCTTTTAGCTTATTTGCCATTTTAGTTTAATCTAGTTGCTTATTCTTATGCCTGAGTGCTTATTAGGGGTAGTTAATTATCTGTTTTAGCTTATTTGCTTATTTCTTGTTTCATTGTGTTTTATTAGAGCTAGCAGTACTAACTCCAAGTTAGTACTGGTAGTAAAAACTGTTAGTACTGTTGTTAGTACTGCTGAGTTTTTCTTGCTTAATTTAGCTTAATTGCTTTTTGAATTTGCTTATTTAGAGTTAGTTTAGCTTATTTGGTTTGTCTTAAGCTTATTTGAGCTTATTTGTGTCTTAGTATAAAAGTTTTTAGTGTTTTTACCATTCCTAGCCTTTAAGCCTGCTCTAGCTTATTTTCCTAGCTTCTTTTCTTGTGTATTTGCTTATTAGTGTTAGTGCCCAATCATTCCTTATCCAAATCTTTGTCATTCAAACATCGATTATCAATTCGTCTTTATTTTTCCATTCAAGCCTCGTTGGGACATAACGACCCGGAGACACTCTATACTGCTTCCGGTTTCAATTGGTCTCGTGGATTCTGATCCTTTTTGTGTATTTATATTTATTGGTATCATAAAAGGGGTGAGAAGAAGCGAGTCAAATTTTTGGCGCCGCTGCCGGGGAGGCTGAAAACGATTATCGTAACGTTTGACAAATTTGTGTTTGAATCTGTGATATTTTTCTTATCTACAAAAATTATAAAAATTACAAAATATTTTTTCATTTTCTTTATTAGTATAATTAATCATATAAAAAAAATAAAAACCGAAAACGATAAAAACAAGTCCAGATAAAAAAGAAATAAAATTCACAAATTGGTAAAATACCAAAATATAATATTCTCAATTGAGGTATTATCATAATAACTTCCGGTGAACTTGTTGGTTCCCAACTCGAACAAAAGATTTAAAAACTTGCCATTTGTGTCTCTTACGACGTACGGCTCACCTTGAAAAGTTAAACAAGCTATAAAGTGGGTATAAGGAGGGTTGTTCCGAGGAACTACGACCCGAAAGGAGAAATAAGCTTCGCGCTATTCCTACTCCTCCGCTCACCTGTGCGTTTATCTTTTTGAGAGCTACCGTGAAGTAAGTAGATTATTGGGTTGAAGTTGTCTATCTCATTGTCCGTTAAAAATCAACTTGTGAATAAATCATTTGAAAACAAAAAATACAAAAAACCCAAAAAAAAATTTAGTGTAATTCCCTTTTAAAATTCAATTTGTGCATGCGCACTCGTTCTCAAGCCCGTAAACGTACGAAAACTAGCAAGTCCGAAAAAACTTTGTTGAACCACCAAACTTGAGAAGCCAAATAACAATCCTCCCATAGATACATGGGATGATAATCGTACTATGGCTCATTGCTCGTAGGCACCTCACCGAGGGTTACATGATGCAATCGTTGTTCCCGAGAATACCGCAAACAACTTTGAGATCAAAGCATGGTCTCTAAATCTGTTTCAAAACAAAGCAATAATCTGGACGATGAATAAAGAATACTCACATGCCCAACATCTGATATTCACAAGATCATTATACATGAAGTTCCGAAACGTCCCGAGTACCGGTTAAGCTTATGCTTTATCCCATATTCCCTCGAGGGGAGCATCCCGGATTTGGCTTGTAAAAAGAGCCCCCTACAATCGATACTTACATATGATCCTTGTTCGAAATTCATAACAAATCTTCCCTCCCACTAAACACAAATCTTCGAAATGAAAATCACAGATTTCAACAAAAATTTGATGAAACTTTTACGAGGCATGGACCCGATTCAATGAACGTTTTTTCTTAGGGATGCCCGCATCAGGTTTTCAGAATGCTCCACTTGATACATACTATAATTTCCCTAAAATCGAATGATCAAGATTCATTGAACTCCGCTGCGGGTTGTAACCGTTCTGGATAAAATGCCACGAGAATGCTAAAAATCATCCAAGCAAGTCCAAAGTTTCGTCAATCACGAAGCAAGCATTGTTTCAAAATGTGAGGTATTACTCTTCTACCAGCAGTTTCATCCGCTTTGCTGAAAGATATGGTTAGAGCATTGATTCTCGATAAGAAAAACCAAACTCCAGCTCCCGCTCCTGTAAAAGCAGTCGAGCAAAGTTTGTAACTTGCGGGTTGTCATTCTTACCAAATTGTCCATCCACCGATTCAACATTTTATCGTGACAATATCCAAGAATACGTGTCACAAGCGCCGCAGTTAACTACAAACCAAGGAGCAGTTACCGACCTCAGATAGGTTGCTAACCAAAATTCCGACCTCCCGGTTTTTCCTCCTATGCAAAACCATGCAAAACACCAAAATCGGGGGATCAATTTCACCAAAATCGGGGGAAGAAATAAGGGGGATAAAAAAATAAAAAAATTAAACAATGTTAACCAAAATCAGGGTAATATTTCAATCAAGGACATTTTACCAACCCCAATTAATCAACACCCTGAATTTTCAAGTCATCCACTTACACCAGCACCAGGTGTGTCTAAGCCCGATTTTGATAACTACGTCAAAGCTAACGACGCGGTTATGCAAAATATGCAAAATCAAATGGCAAATATAACGGACCTGATCACCAAATTCGAAAAGTAGTAAACTGTTGCTTCTACTGTCGGTTCGGTCTCTTCCAAGCAACACATTAGCCTTTAACCCGAAAGGTGATGTGAAAGCAATCACTACCGAAGCGGTGTTTCCTATAATGGACCTTAAATTTCTTCTCCTCCTAAAGAGATGGAAAATGAACCCGAGGTGACAAAGGATACGGTGCAACCAAGCACCGAAAACATCACAAGCCTCAGTGTTCCAAACCTAATGACGCAAATTGGTGAGCCTGTTGGTTGCTTACAAAGACTAACCAACCTTAGCCTTATCCTACTAGGTCAACAAAGCAAAGACTCCGTGAAAAAGACGATCTTCTAGCTTCAAAATTTATGGGAATTTTTCGGAATCTCCATTTCGAGCTAAGTTTCACGGACGCTCTCCTACACATGCCAAATTTGCACCATGATAGAAGCTCCCTCAATGACAAGTACAAGATGATTGATTTGACAAAGACACTGTAAACGAGAATTGCTCAGCGGTTACTGATTGATGAAATTCACGACCATATATTATAAAATATATAAAAACAAAATAAAAATAATATGTATCTAAAAAATCAACAAAGCAATGATACCGAGAATGTAGTATAGAATGTTCCCTGGTCGTTTATCCCAACGGCTTGGAATGGAAAATCGATACAAATCGAAGATTTGAGTTTGAAGGAGAGATTAGTTTGGGAAGTGAAAAAGTCAAATTAGATAATAACGAACAAAAACGTATAAGAAAAACCAGAAATTTATGAAATTAACTAGAAAACGAGGCCCGAATCCCGAACCAAAGGGGGTAAAAACCTAAAATCTTTAAAAATAACCTACGAACAAATTTTCTTTTTCACTTCTAAACTACTCTATGGGACAAATAACGAAGAATGAAAAAGACTAGACCGAAAACGGAGTTCGTTTGACCCAAAAACGAGTCAAGACAAAATCCCGCACCCGGACCGTTCTTTAAAAAGTAAAAAGTTGTAAAAATGACCCTACGAAAAATTTTATATTTTTCCTACAAACTAGATGACAAAAGAAAATTTTCTAAAAAAGCAAAATATTTTTTTGATAATTTTTGTATTTTTTATGAATTAATTAAACTTTTAACGAAATTAAATCATAAAAAATATTAAACTATTTCGAAAAATTCTGAAATTTTTTCTAAAAATACTTTACTTTATAAGGATCCTACGAAAAATAAGAATCACAAAGCAGCTTAAGAAATAAGCCCGTAAATAAGCTTTTACAGCTTATTAGCTTATGAGCCAAAAACACCCTTAAATACTAGTGCCCTTGAGTCTTTAACGAAAAAGACCCAAGGGCGCAGTGGTAAGGTGTGTGTGTTAAAAGGGGATCGTATCGCTTGGTCCCGGGTTCGAGTCTTGCTCACCCGGGCCAAGTGTCTTTCCCTTTTTTTTTTTTTTTCGAAAACTCTAGGGTAGAAAATGTAAGAAACGAAACTAAAGGGTAGGCGGGTAAACTATGGTGAATTTACACCATAGTGCAAACGGGTACCCTTCAACTATCAAGAATTAACAAAGCTAACCCTACGATTCTAGCTTATTTTGGCTTATTGAAAAAGTGAAAATGAGCTTAAACTCAAAACTACAAAGTTATAAAGGAGCTTAACCTCTACAACATTAATAAAGGCAATATCTACTTTTAACAAAAGAATAAGCTGGAAAATAAGCTTTTTGAAACTGATTACAGAAACTTGATGTTTAGGAGCTTTTTCAAGTTTTGCTTATAACTAGCTTATTAATAGATGAAATTTGAAACTAAAAGAAGCTATTTGGAGATTAAGATGTACACTAAAGGTATTTGAAAAGAAATAAGCTAATGTTAAACTAAAATAACAAGAAAATTGATATTAAAAAGTGCTAGTTTTTGCTTATTTCTGAGAATGCTTTTTTCAAATAAGCTAAACTGCTTATTTTTAAACTTCTAATGCTGAAATTCTAACAATAAGCTACCCTACTTACCTTTAATCAACCTAGATAAAAGGTTTTCCAAAATTTCACATGGAAATGAAAAATTCAAAAAGTGAATAAGCAAAAACTCATTCTTGCTGCTATGTATTTTTCTTTGCTGATGTAATTGGCTAATAACTAGAATGCAGGCTAAAGTCCTTTAACTAAAACTTCATTTACTTACTCACTACTGGCAACCAATCTTACACTAACTCAAAATGAGTTCTAAATTAAACTAGCTTCTGAAATTCCTTTCACCTTTAAAATTGCCCTGGTGCAAATACAAGTTTTTACACTCAAAATTGTGGAATTCTAAAAGCTAACTTCTAAAAATTGTTTAAAACTTTGTTATATGTCCTAGCTCAGCTAAATGAAAATTTTTGACAGAGTGTAGTTGACTTTAAGAGTCAACTACAGCTTATACCAAACACTCTTTTATAGTGAACTGTCAAAGCTAAGTTGAATTCAAAATCTATATAAAAGCTAAAACAACTTAAACTTTTTATCTACTTCTATTTAGATTGACCTACTTAAGCTATTTTAACAATAAAAGTAACAGCTTATTAATGAGATTAAGCTAGTTTCTCTACTAGCTTAACCTACTGCTATCAATTGACAGAATTGAAAAAGGTAAAAACTAACTTGATTTTACACTAAGGAAACTTAAATCTATTAAATCTATAAGCTAATTACACTAAATGAACAGGTTTGAATCATTAGAATTTAAAAGAAATAAGCAGTTTGAAATAAGCTATAAATTTGCTAAATTGAAATGTAGAAAGTAAACCTGAGTTTGTAGCCTCAGCACTAAAGTCACTCTATCTGAGTGAGTGACTTTAAAAAGCTTGATCCTGTTGGCTCCCTAGCCTCTAAACCTTAATAAACTGAAATTAGCTTATTTGCCTTGTTGCTCCCAAAATGAACACAAATCACCAAACTCAATTGGGCATTTTGAAACTAAATTCAACTGTAAAAACCCAAAGGGTTATTTTTTTTTTTTTTAGAGCTTTTAACAAGTTTTAAACTGAATTGACTTATTAACAAGAATAAGCTCTAATGAGCTTATTGAGAGCTTATTTAGTAAAAACGGCTTATTAATGAAAACAAAGAAAAAGGAAACTTGTAAACTGAATTTGCTATTACTCAAATGATGAAGTACAAGATGAAATAAGGAAAGTACAAGAGCTTAAGGCTGATTGCTAAAAGTTTGAAAGAAAATGCTTAATATTGAAGAAAAATACAAACTGAAAAATAAAAACTTAAAACTACTAACTACTCTTAAACTTCTGTCTTCTTGTTTCTTTTATAGGCTCTTCTGTGTTTCTTATGAGAGTAAACAGCCCAAAGCAATCTTGACCCTTTAATCTTATCAATCATGGCCGTTGGATTAGAAGTGTGGGATTGTGGGATTGCCAAATGGGATTAGGGTTTAAGTGGAGGAGGGGGGATAGGTTTACCCAGGGGGTGGTTTGGGTTGCAGGGTAAAAGGGTTGAGGGTGAACCCGTGAGTGGGTTTTGGGTTTCAAAAGTGGCGGGAAAAAAAGTTATAAAAGGTTGGGGGTGACAGGGGCGAGGTTTAGGCAAATGGCAAGTTTGGCCCTCCATGGTGTATGTGCTCCTTGCACAATTCGTCCTTGTGGTTATATAACTTTGGGGACTTGACAAAACAAGTCCCCAAGAGTTATATAACTCTTTGCAACCGTGGTCCTTGGTGGTTAAAGCTTATGAGACTTGGCAGCTTTGGCCCTCGTAGTTCATCTTTTCCATAATGGCAGTTTTCCCCCTTGTCTTTCTTTTTCTCTTTATTTCTTTTATAAATATAAGTTTAGGGATTTACCATTTTAGTCCCTAAACTTATATTTTGGACTTTTGGTCTCGGGGTTGACTTGGGTTGATACTTGACTTGACTGACTTTTCGGCTTCGATTTGGCTTTGTCTTTCACAGTCTTTTCCATCCCGAGTTCGGGTTTTGTCGTTTTTGGCGTTGTTTTTCGTCCTTTTCATAGTTATCCGTTCCTGCACTAAACACATTAGCATTTATTACAAAAACATGCGTATATATTTGGATTTTTAAGTCCGTTTTTGGTTATTTCTAGCTCGTTTTTAAAGGTTAAAGGTATGTGTAAATTTAGCACATACCAAAGCCCCCATATATGGTTTGCCGTGTCCTCACGCAATGTTATGAAGTAAAACATTTACGGAAAACTAAGAATATCAATCCCTCGACTAATAAAACTTTGAAAAGTAGCAAAGTGTTCGGTTCAAGGGATAACTAAAGAATCAACAGCTCGACAAGTCTGTTTTCCACCATTTTTTTTTTGTCACTTAAATATCCCATATTATTTTGTGGATTTTCCTTTTTCATTTCTCGACTACCTGTTTGACTTCCTTTATTTTATTAATACTGGGATCATAGAATGAGAAACGTCCATAGAATAATCTACGGATGTCTGTCGGATTAATTTCATCGTCCCCCCGATTTTTCACTAGTTCGAAACCATGCAATTAAACAAGATTCATTTGTCAATATAAGTTAAATGCCTAAGCACTCATACTTATGACTTTGTGAAACTTTTAAAGACCATACTTGAATATTTTGTTTTAAGTGTGTGTACTCATTTCGACTCAACCATAGATCAACTTATTTCCATAGTCTTGATTCAAGATGAATCATGACTCAAAGCAACAACTTATTAGGACCTTGTAACTTGATTTTAAAGAACGAGATTTTAACTGTAGAACTTTGTGCAACATCTTCATTAATTTTAATCATAAGTTCTTAAAGCTAGGAATGCGTTGCTTAGTTTGAACACCTACCTAGGCCTCGCTCCCTAGTAGGATATCACAACCAACGACCGATGTTCTTAGTTTGAAAACCCATCCCGTTGCTAGCGTAGTGGGAAATCACATCAACACCTTCTTCCTAATATGGCTAAGGATAGGTGTCTTAGTTTTGACCCTCACTAGACCTCGCTTCCTGCGGTGAGATATCACAACATACAATTCCCTAGATAGTAAAGATGTCTTAGTTTGGAACCCCACACCTCGTTGTTAGCGGAGTGGGATTTCACGAACATCTATTTACTTGTTTCCATATAAACAAATTGTATGCTTCATGGCAAAATTCATTAGTAATGCATTTTTGCATTCATACTTCATGCATTGCTTCTTGGCAATTTTAACTTTCGAATTTAGTAAGAACGAAAAATCTCGCTTTAAAGAATCAATTAAGATTTGAAGCTTTTTTCTATAATAAACATTGATTGGAACTTAGTTGAACTGAATTAGAGTACGTATGTTAGGTGATAAGTGCTATGGGAGAAAAAGCCACACGTTATCATATAAGTTTTTGCAGAATTTTGCCAACACATAAACATTATATTTTAACTCTATCACTTCTTGTTTTTCTCCTTGTTAAATTTGAAGCAATCGAATGCGTGAAAGCTTAGCTACAAGCGGTTAAGTTGAGGGAACTAGCTAGGGCTCAATCACGCCGATGAGTCAAACATTATTCTCATTCTACCCATTCATTAGGAAAGTCAAATGTGGACAAAACACTTATTTTATTTTGAAAATTTTTTAAATTTTTCAATTTTTTTGGTCATTTTTTGCAATATTTGGTGGTAAAAACGGTTTGCGTTTGATAACAACGACTGCAGGCAAAAATTAAATCGAAGATTCCCCCCCCCCCATTACTAGAACTAAACAACGGCATCGAGTTTCAAAGGGGTCCTACGCAAAGTTAAAGGCGTTTATTAGGTGTGCAAAAGATAAAAGTTTGGCGATTTGATTTTGGATACTGGAATTCCCTAACTTGAAGCTTGAGGTTGTCGAAACTCATGTGGATACTGCAAGCACGAGAGTCTTCACAATCCGGGAAATCCTGGATATACAATACAAAGCACACAAAACATGGACAAAACACGGGTAATGGAAAATGTAAGCCTCCTCACAACACAAAACACTTATTAGCATAAAGAAAGAAGATAGACTGGATAAGCATGGGTTGCCACCCACGAAGCGCCTTGTTTTTGTTAACCGAGTCACAAGCTCGACTCGGACCTCGAATTATTGGTCCATGGGGAAGCAAGTGGAAGGTAAACTTCTCATCGGACTTTCATTCAAGCGGTTTGGATAACATTGAATTTCATGAAAGTTCCATCGATGAGACCGCATCGGCATAAACGAATGATAAATGGAAATGCCGGCGGTCAAAAATGGTATATTCAATCTTGGTGGAGAGAGTATGGAGGGAAGGGACAAAGGGATACGTGAGAAAGCAAGAAAGATCATACAACATAAGCGAGAGAGAAGATTGGTCATCTCTAATGGTTTCATTCACATTAGTTGTAGAACTTTCTTACGACCCGAGGTCAATAGAAGTCAAATCTCCCAGATCGGGCTCAATCTTAAATTTGAAACATTCAAGATTCGGAAGAGACATGATGTGAGTGAGTTCATCGGCGAACTCCTCATGATTAAAGTCACTCCTATCGGCAGGAGGAAACTGATCATTCGAAAGATCAAAGATAAACGAATCATATTGAGAAAAATCAACATGAGTAGTGGTATTGCCACTACTCTCTTTTAAATGATCGTTATCAACGTTAGTGAAAGCTTTATATCAGGAAGAGATAACTCGGTAATGAGTAGTGGGACTTTCCACTATAATCTCTTATAGATTAACGCGAAAAGTTTCAGATCGGGGAAATAGGAATTATCAAAGGTGTTAGCCTCCTCCAAGAAAAGATTAGGAAATGTGGAGGTAGACTTGATCAAAAATTTCGAAGAGGAGTATGATTATTTCTTATGAATCGATTCTTAGCAAAATAAGAGATTGACATTCAACAATTTTTCACGAAGGATTCGTCTTTGATTGTTAAAATAATTGTCTCATCAATCCTTCCAACTTCCGGTATCAACAATCCCACCACTCTAAGCTTGACGCTATCAACTTCGGGGAGGTGATGCATCGACCATTACTCGATATCCTCACCGTAGGTAGAATCGTCATAACTAGAAGTATATACATCGATCTGAATTGACAAACAATCTCAGAATTGTTCATTGAGAGCATTAAGGAGGTAGGGGGGGGAAAAAATTTGTTACAAAGAGGCACATCTTACCATTGTCAGGAATACCCTCAGACCTCACTTGGGATTGGGACAAGGTCCTCAACACTAGACTTTATTACTTCGTCCGATTCCGTTGTTGGAATAGTGTCAAGATGCTCGTCCCCCATACTTAGAGAGTTATCGGGTTCCTTGATTGGTAAAACGGGTGTGATTGCAATGGTGTTGTCTTCGTCATCATCGTAGCAAATGGGAATCTTCCAAGATCGATCTTTAGCCGCTTGTTCTTCCGCGATTCGCTTTTCTTCTTCCTTCTTTTGTATGACTTGACCAACCAAATCACGTAAGGTTGTCATTTGTTCCATAAGCTTATTACTAGAATTGGAGTCATTTTGGGTATAAGTAAATAATTTTGGGAAAATAAGGAAACTCATTTTGGGAATTGAAGATTGGATGATTGACGGTATATTGCGGGGGTTGAAATTGGTCAAAACCAAAAGAATTTGAATCATAGCAAGAATTTTGCTCATGATAATAGTCTTCATTCATTGGTTGACATTGGAAGGTTTCATGAGGACCCCCGCAATTTTCACAACAAAGGTATTGTTGTGGAAAACTCGGTGAAGTTTGTGGAAAATAATCAAAGTTTTGATTGAAACATGGGTCCTGATTGTAGACGTATCGGGTCTTGAGGTGCCAAATCGTAAACCTAATGAAGAATCGTTCCCACATAACTCACGAGAGTTATGGTAGTATTGTGGTTGTGGAGATGGTGTGCAACACTTGAAGAATCGTTAGGAAAGAATGGTGTTGAAATATTGATTTTTTTTTTTTGGTGTTCCATTTCCAACTTTACAATAAAAAAAAATCCATTGTATTCATTACAACCACATTTTTGGCATGTACGAAGAAGACATTGTTGTTGCCAAACTTTGCAAGTTTGGTAGGGGGCTCATCAATGTTTTGATTTTGCATGGTTCCGGATTAGAGATAATCGGAACTCTTGGAGGGCAATTTATAAACGAATGAGCACCTTCCCACATAGACTTACATGTGCTTGTCGACAAAAGTTTTCCATCTAAAGATCACCGCACTCGTGGACTACATGGTCATGTGTAGAGGACCTTGGTGAGGACTTTTCTATTCTCCGGGGTCCTTGATTGGACAACGATAGGCTCATCGAGGAGCTATTAACAACGTTGGTATTGTCATCGGATGACATGAGTGTCTTGGATGTCTTGAAGGATTCTCGAACGGTCTTTTGTATTTAGAGCACATCCTTGACATTGAAAAACCATGAATTTGGTCCCACAATTGAGACAAAAATTTTCATTTTTAAAGGATCGTTGAAGACGGTCGGGTATTGGAACAAGATTCTTGTCTCCAAGGACTCCCCTTTCGAACAACCACAGTTTGAAGTGTACAAACTTCCCACCAAGACCGGAGCATTCTTATGAGCGTTAAATTAGTTTCAAACGATAATCGATAAGCGTCATAGAATTAAAACATGAAGAATGATAAGAAAAGAATAATTGATACTGGAGGAAAAGGAAGATTATTTTTGGTTTTTTTCCATTAATTCACAACTTTTTTTATCGGACAAAAATAGATAAGTGACTTTAATACCTCTGATCATCAGCAGCTTCACGGTGTGCATCTTAAAAAGTAAAACTCACAGCATGTGTGGGAGGACAAGGTAAGGAGTAGGAATAGCGCGAAGCTTATTTCTCCTTTTCGGGGTCGTAGTTCGTTGGAAACAAACCCTCCTTATACCCCTCTTATGTTTTTTGTTTGAACTTTCATAGGTGAGCGTCCGTACCTCGCAGTTGACACCAAAAGCAAGTTTTTAAATCTTTTGTTCAGAGTTGGGAACCAACAAGTTTCACAGGAATTATTATGATAATACCTCCAGTTGGCTGAATATTATTATTTTGGGGTATTTTACAAATTTTGTGATTTTATTTTCTTTTTTTTATGGACAATGTTTTATAATTATTTTGGTTTTTTCTTTGGTTTTTTATTGTAATTATACTAAAAGAAATGAAAATATTTTTGTACTTTTTATATTTTATATAAAGAAAATATTCACAGTTTCAAAAACAATTGTATCAAACGATACGATAAACGGATTCACAGCCTCCCCCGCAACAGCGCCAAAATTGATCGGTAAGTTTTACACTATATATATAATATATAATAAAATATAAAATATATATAAGTCTAAAGACAACAATCCAATAAAATCCGAGAAGTAGTTGTAGAGTGTTCCCGGGTCGGTTTTTATCCCCACGAGGTGGACTGGAAATCGATACAGGTCGAGATTTGAGTTTGAAGGAGGGAATTGATTGAGAGATTTGAAAAAGTCAAATTTAACATGAACAAACTAAAAACGTTTAGAAAACTAAAATTACGAAATTAACTAGAAAACGAGATCACGAATCCCGAACAAAGGGGGAGGAAAAAAAAAAACCTCTAAAATCTTAAAAATAACCTACGAGAAATTTTCACTTCTTAAACTATTACGGGGACAAATAACGAAGGAATGAAAAAAGACTAGATCGAAAAACGGAGTTCGTTTGACCCAATAAACGAAGTCTAGACAAAATCCCGCACCCGGACCGTTCTTTAAATAAAAGTAAAAAGTTTAAAAACTGAACTTCGAATAATTTTTATATTTTTCCTACAAACTATATGACAAAATAAAATTTTCTAAAAAAGAAAAATATTTTTTTGATAATTTTTGTATTTATTATGAATTTTTAAAAGTTTAAACTAGATTAAATTATAAAAAATAGTAAAAGTCTACGAAAAATTCTGAAAATTTTATACAAAATGCTTAAACCTATAACAGTCCTAGGAAAAATAAGAAACAAAAATAAGCTAAAGAAATAAGCCCGAAATTAAGCTATAACAGCTTATAAGCTATTTGGGCAAGTGGTGTAAACTACAAAGACCTTGTGTCTATATCGAATAAGACCCAAGGGCGCAGCGGTGAGGGTGTTGGTATAAAAGGGGTTTGTATCGCTTGGTCCCGGGTTCGAGTCTTGCTCACCCGGGCCAAGTGTCTTTCCCCTTTTATTTTTTTTTTCGAAAAGTCTAGGGTAGAAAGTGTAAGAAACGAGACTGAAGGGTAGGCGGGCAAACTATTATGAATTTACACTACAATGCAAACGGGTACCCTTCAACTATCAAGAATTAACAAAACTAACCCTACGATTCTAGCTTATTTTGGCTTATTGAAAAAGTGAAAATGAGCTTAAACTCAAAACTACAAAGTTATAAAGGAGCTGAACTATTCAACATTACATAAAAGGCAATTATCTACTTTTAACAAAAAGAATAAGCTGGAAAATAAGCTTTTTGAAACTGATTACAGAAACTTGATGTTTAGGAGCTTTTTCAAGTGTTGTCTAATTAATTGTTATTAATAGATGAAATTTGAAACTAAAAGAAGCTATTTGGAGATTAAGATGTACACTAAAGGTATTTGAAAAGAAATAAGCTAATGTTAAACTAAAATAACAAGAAAATTGATATTAAAAAGTGCTAGTTTTTGCTTATTTCTGAGAATGCTTTTTTCAAATAAGCTAAACTGCTTATTTTTAAACTTCTAATGCTGAAACTTTAACCATAAACTACCTATTACCTATTAATCAACCTAGATAAAGGTTTACACAATTTCAAATGGAAATTAAAATTTTCAAATGTGTATTATTAATGCTAAAAATCTAACTGCTGCTTTGTTTTGCTGTCTGTATGGTTTGGCAAAGAAGATAAAATGCCATAACCCCCCAAGCTATACTTCTATTTTTAAACTTCATAAAAACCAGTTAACAACACATGTACCTAATCTTCATTACTTATGTGAGGCCTCTTATTACTGCTTTGGCTAACTAGCTTCTTGAAATTCCTTTCACCTTTAAAATTGCCCTGGTGCAAATACAAGTTTTTACACTCAAAATTGTGGAATTCTAAAAGCTAACTTCTAAAAATTGTTTAAAACCTTGTTATATGTCCTAGCTCAGCTAAATGAAAATTTTTTGACTGAGTGTAGTTGACTTTAAGAGTCATACTGACTGCTTATACCCCAAACACTTTTTTTAGTGAACTGTCAAAGCTGTTGAATTCCAAAATCTATATAAAAGGGGGCTTAAAACACCTTAAACCTTTTTATCTACTTCTATTTAGATTGACCTACTTAAGCTATTTTAACAATAAAAGTAACAGCTTATTAATGAGATTAAGCTAGTTTCTCTACTAGCTTAACCTACTGCTATCAATTGACAGAATTGAAAAAGGTAAAAACTAACTTGATTTTACACTAAGGAAACTTAAATCTATTAAATCTATAAGCTAATTACACTAAATGAACAGGTTTGAATCATTAGGATTTAAAAGAAATAAGCAGTTTGAAATAAGCTATAAATTTGCTAAATTGAAATGTAGAAAGTAAACCTGAGTTTGTAGCCTCAGCACTAAAGTCACTCTATCTGAGTGAGTGACTTTAAAAAGCTTGATCCTATTGGCTCCCTAGCCTCTAAACCTTGAGCATTAAAGCTCAATAAGCTAATATTAGCTTATTTCTTCATAAGCTTCCAAAATCAAACTCAATTGAACATTTTTGAACTAAATTCAACTGAAAACAGTATTTAAGAGCTTTTAACAAGTTTTAAACTGAATTTGAGCTTATTAACAAGAATAAGCTCTAATGAGCTTATTGAGAGCTTATTTAGTAAAAACGGCTTATTAATGAAAACAAAGAAAAAGGAAACTTGTAAACTGAATTGCTATTACTCAAATGATGAAGTACAAGATGAAATAAGGAAAGTACAAGAGCTTAAGGCTGATTGCTAAAAGTTTGAAAGAAAATGCTTAATATTGAAGAAAATACAAACTGAAAAATAAAAACTAACTAACTACTCTTAAACTTCTGTCTTCTTGTTTCTTTTATAGGCTCTTCTGTGTTTGTTGTGAGAGTAAACAGCCCAAAGCAATCTTGACCCTTTAATCTTATCAATCATGGCCGTTGGATTAGAAGTGTGGGATTGTGGGATTGCCAAATGGGATTAGGGTTTAAGTGGAGGAGGGGGGATAGGTTTACCCAGGGGGTGGTTTGGGTTGCAGGGTAAAAGGGTTGAGGGTGAACCCGTGAGTGGGTTTTGGGTTTCAAAAGTGGCGGGAAAAAAAGTTATAAAAGGTTGGGGATGACAGGGGCGAGGTTTAGGCAAATGGCAAGTTTGGCCCTCCATGGTGTATATTCACTTTGCAACCATGGTCCCTGTGGTTAAATAACTTTGGGGACTTGGCAAAACAAGTCCCCAAGAGTTATATAAAGTGATTTGTCAAATCTGTCAGTGAATTGTCAAAATCATGTCATAAATCACGTAAAATACAAAGTGATAAAATCAACTTTAAATGATTTGTCAAATCTGTTAGTGATTTGTCATATCTGTCAGTGAATTGTCAAAATCATGTCATAAATCACGTAAAATACTAAGTGATAAAATCAACTTTAAATGATTTGTCAAATCTGTCAGTGATTTGTCAAAATAAATTAAAACACAATACATAACACATTCATTAAAATAAAATTACAAATTACAATAAGGAGTTACTACACAATACTGAATTTAAAAAAAAACATAACGTTGTAAATTACAACATTAGATAACCAAACTAGTGCAGTTTTAACATTAATATATTAGTTGATTATTTGGTTCAGTAAGAAGAATTAGTGACTCTTTGAATGGACCAATGAAAAATGAATCACGGTTTGCTTCAACACCGATGTTTTGAAAATACTCAATGGTTGGATGGAAGACTTGTAGTGAGCGATACCATTGCTGGACAACCGTAGCTTCCACGATTGGTTGGTTATCCTTACTGAATCCAAGTAATTTGAGATAATGACCTCCTGGGTGTGGAATGTTGAATAGCATACTACATGATGAAAGAAAACCACCTTCAACTTCTAACGCCCATGCATAAATAAAACGAAAATTCCCGAAATCAAAGCTTCCAGAAATAATAATAGAGTCTCCTAGTTGGGAAATATAGTACGGAGGTGAAAACTCCCCAACTCGTACCTGTTCAGGCATGTCTTGTACATGAAATTGGTGAGTAACCAAATCAAATGAAACTATCAAGTAAATTTTGTTAGAAATACCATCATCGTTATAAAACCTTTCTGACCCAATCCAAAATATTTTACCATCTATTACTGCTTGACCTGCCCGTTTTATTCTTATTGATTCACGTGGCAAACAGTCATAATCAAGATTATACCAAGTTCTAGAGCTTAATGTAGACACTGACACATACCATGGACCGTCAGTGTATAACGGGTAATTTATCTTCAAAATGGTTGGCTCTAGAGTGACAGGACAAATACCAAAACCAAATATCATTTTTGGTGAATCAGGCTGATACGTGTAATTAGGAACTGATATTCCAACCGATTTTTTTATTGATGGGTTCCAAAGGAGAAGCATCGAATTTTCGCCAAAGGCAAAACACCATACACCTTCAGATGAAGCAACTGGTGTAAGAGAGAAAATATTTAAATTAGAATCCATATGCCTAAAGGCTAAGTTTTCATCTACAGAATACATAAAACCATGATTATCATGCTTATAGCTTAAATTAAAACAACAACTATTGCTCTCACGAACACCGTAGTTACGAATGAATATTTACACACGACGCGGATGCAGAGTTTATAGTATAATTTATGCGGCTATTGTCTCGCGACTTGGAACTGAGTGATATATTATGTAGGGAGCCAGTAGTAGAGACACGGACGCTGATGTCTATCGAGTAGTGGATAGGTGATCGCGTTATGTCAGTGTTTGTATGAGTTTATTTTATGGTTCGTGAATGACTTCTTGGACATGAGGAGAGTGTTACAGCGTATGCGGTCAGCGGGTTGATGGTGGTGACGCTATGACGGAAATAGATGGTTTGTTGACATGGCGGAGTTCTAAGAGAGGGTGTGTATAATGGAGGAATACATGAGTAGATATACTTTGTGACAAGCGAGGTGGTTATTGATGATGTATGGATAATTGGTGGGTGTATCTTGTGAGATACGCATTTGGTATGGGTGTGTTTTATGTGCGGCGATTTTGAGCAATGGTTTACTTTCATTGGATGGGAGATGTGTATGAGTGATTGGTCGGAAAGTTGGGATATGGACATATCATGGGTTACGACGGATTATGGGGAGATGTGATGGGGGTGGAGGGTGTTGTACGTGGATTAGGGCGATGGTAGTACGTAAGTCATAGTATGATTAGGTGTGGTAGGGGTGAGACTGGGGATCATGTGGTTTGATGGGGGTGATAGAGTTGTGGTGAGCGATGCACAATAGGTGTGGAGAGGTGGTGAGAGGTCACTGGTATGAGTTTTCATGGTAGACACACACACACACAAATTTTTATGGAAATTGTAAATGGAGGTAGCATTTATTTGGTCTCTGAGGTGGTGAGGTGACTGGTGTAAGTATGGGGATTAGGGATCTCTTTAAGAGTAGTCACATGGGTGATGGTGTTGCGTGATGGAGGTGTGCGAGAGTATTAGAGGTGCATTGTGGTGTAGGATATTGGGTCACGAATAGGGAGTGTGAGGTGGACACGAGTACATATGTAGCGGTAGACGGAGCAGGACAGCTCTAGTGGTCTGTGGGTGGTGATACGTGACAATTGGGACAGATACACTGGAGGTAGGACGTTGTAGGGGGTGATGTAGCGTTGGGATGTTGGGGTGCCGGGGACACTAGTATGAACGCGTGTTCGTAGTGTCGATCTGTGTGGAGAAGTACTAGTTGAAACGATGTAAGTAGTGTCACATTGTGGACAGAGCGATACGGTTGTGTGTCGTGTGGTGTTGGAGGAGGGTGAGTGAGGGGAGAGCTTAATGCATATGGTATGGTATGGTTGATAGTGCAGGTGGATAGGGTTGCGGTGGGGTGGGGGAGTATATATGGGGGGGGGGTGGTGTTGGTGTGGAGTGAGAGAGTTGCGATGGGGTTGGTGTGAGTTGTGAGTGGGATATTGTGTGGGAGTTATGGTGATGGGGGGGTGGAGTGTTACAAGATGTGTGTTGGGTGGTGATGGGAATCGTCATATGATAGTAGATATACAGGGAGGAGGTAGTGGCATTTGGAGTGGTGTGGTGGGGTGTGTTAGAAAAGAGGAGCGTAGTGTGGTGATCACAGGGGTGGGGGTGGGACAGTACATTGTTTGGGGTATATTAAGACTGGGGGGAGCGGGATGGAGAGGGCGGCAATGAGGGTTATTTGGTGGTGTGCCAGTGTAGATGGAGGTCGGGTTATCTAACTGGGTGACTGTATTGTGGCATGGTGAGAGGGATGGGGTGTATAGTGGGAACATGTAGGAAGTGTGACATGTTGTATTGGACAGGGGGGGATACCTTGGGGTTAGGTGGATTGGGTGTTTTATTTTTATTGAGGTACTAGAGATATTTCTATTCTCTGTGGTAGTTCTTTATTGGATGTTTGACATGGGGGGAGTTTTTATGTGAGTGTTGGAGCGTGTGAGTGGGTCTGTAGGGTACAGGTGGAGTATTTTTGTTGTGTATGTGTGGGTGGTAGGTGTCTGAGTTTGATGGTGATATGTAGGATATGGCGAGTGATTGGATTTAGCAGCATTGAGATGTGGGTGGTGTTAGATTGTACTGGATCACATGGGTATAGTGTGATGTCATGTAGAGTATATTCGTTCAGATTGACAGGAGTAGGAGGGAGCGGAGTATGATGAGGGAGTGTTTATTGGAGGGGATTTGAGTGTTGTATGGGCTATGATGGATTGATGGTTCTTATAGTATGATAGGTTAGGGATCTAAGTGAGACAGGTACACATAATGGATGGTGGGATGGGGAATTGTGTCTGGATATGATATGCTTTGTGGTAGGCGGTGGGGGTTGAGACATCAGTGTGATCACGTGTCTTTCTGGGATAGTTCAGACATTGTCACTTTGACGACGTGTTGTCTTCAGGTAGGTTGAAGTAATACTTGGTTGAGTAGTAGGGAGGAGATTAGAGATAGTAGGATAGGTGTTTGTCGTTTTTTGGGTATTTTTTTGGTATTTTTGCAAAAATTTTGGTGAAAATACGGGATTACGTGGTAACAATGCTGCAGGCAACAATCAAATCGAAGATACCCCCCCAAACTAGTACTAAACATCGTCCTCGATGTTTTGAAGGGTACTACGTTATCCTAAGGCCGTTTATGAAGTATGCCAAATGATAAAACGTTAGTCGATTAGATTAGGATATCGGGATTCCCAAAATGAAGCTGAGGATGTGAAACTCTTGTAGATGAGAGTCTTCACAATCCGGGAAATCCTGGACATACAACACAAAGCACACAAAACATGGACAAAACACGGGTAATGGAAAATGTAAGCCTTCTCACACAAAAACACTTATTTATTACTACTACTGATAAGCATGGGGTGCCTCCCACGAAGCGCCTTGTTTTTGTTAACCGAGTCACAAGCTCGACTCGACCCCGAATTCATTGGTCCATGGGGGAGCAAGTGGAAGATAAAATCATCATCGGACTTTCATTCAAGTGGTTTGGATAAACATTGAATTTCATGAAAGTTCCACTCCGATGAGATACATCCGGCATAAAAGAATGATAAATTGAGATGCCGGGATCAAAAATGGTATCTTCATTCCTGGTGGAGAGAAGATATGGAGGGACAACGGGATACGTGAGAAAAGCAAGAAAGATCCATACAACATAAGCGAAGAGAGAAGATTGGTCATCCTCTAATGGTACATTCACATTAGTTGTAGACACATTCTTACGAATCCCGGGGTCAATAGAAGTCAAATCTCCCGGATCGGGCTCAATCTTAAATTTGAAACATTCAAGTTCCGGGAGAGGCATGATGT
>BQNB010009771.1:0-14880 GCA_026074375.1 Tanacetum coccineum
GTTGCATTAGTTGGTTATGCTACATGCTTTCATGATCTGTATACATGTTTATATTATACTACATATATACTATATTGGTCTTATATAATATACTTATATAAGTTTATTTATTTTTTTGCAGTCATGTCTTCTGCAACATCCGCTGTCACCTACACCTCCGTGTACACTGATTCCACGCCAGGCAGAGTCTTCTGGGGAGCCGACGAGGAGATATCTAATGGAGGTCCGCCACGAGTCATCGTATATGGATATGATGGACTTCCCATGCAGCTAGTGGCCCCACCATCTCCTGACTATGTGCCCGAACCTGAGCACCTACCATCTCCTGATTACGTGCCCGGTCCTGAGCACCCACCTTCACCCATCGAGATACCATATGTACCCGAGCCTGAGTACCCTGAGTACTTAGTACCTTCAGAGGATGAGGCACCCATGGAGGACCAGCCTCTACCCGCTGATGCCCCACCCGCAGCCCTATCACCGGGCTATGTGCCTGATTCTGATCCAGAGGAGGATCCAGAGGAGGACTCCGAAGAGCATCCTGACTACCCTGCCGACGGAGGGGATGGAGATGATGAGCCCTCCGATGACGACAGTGATGATGATAATGATGATGATGAGGAGCCTTTCGAGGACGAGGAGGATGACGACGAGGAGGAGGAGCACCTAGCTCCGGCCGACTCTTCTGCCGCACCCATTGCTGACCCTGTTCCCTCAGCTAGGGATACAGAGGCATTCGAGACTGATGAGTCTGCACCTACGCCTAGAGCACCTCAGACTATAGTCCCTTTTGCTCAGACACGTCTCCGTAGGGCACAGAAGACTGTCAGACCTCAGCCACCGATGTCAGCATCTATGAAGGCACGCATTGCTGAGCATGCTGCCGCACCTACACCACTACTACCTGTTGCATCTCCACCATTACCCCTACCATCACCACTCACTACTAGCCCTACTGATGCAGGAGCACCATTAGGCTATAGGGCAGCTGGGATTCGGATGAGAGCTGCAGCTACATCACCACCCTCATTACTTCCATCTACTTCCCACAGGACTGATGTTCCCGAGGCTGAGATGCCGCCTTGGAAGAGAGCTTGTATTACTACTCCCGCTCTCGGATGCGAGATCGGGGAGAGTTCAGCAGCTGGTGCCGCGAGACGGCCAGGGCCTACTCCAGAGGTCGACACTTGGGATGAGATTGTTGAGGCCATGATGGAGATAGCACCGACCACCTTGGAGGGGGTCGACTAGAGAGTGACAGAGCTTGATACTACTGTTAGGCAGAGGACTAAGGAGTTTCAGGTGCGATTTGAGGAGGCATATGATGACCGAGCTTACTTGAATGCTCGAGTCAACACACTCTTCAGAGATAGGCCCTACCACCGCCACACTGCTTTGGCTTTGGATAGAGAGGCGGTATATGCTTGCATAGCATGGACTAGTTCTAAGGAGAGGAGTGCAGCATAAAGGCACATGTTAGGACACTAGAGACACAGGTTGCCACGTTGATTGCTCAGACCATATCACACAGACTCGGTTGTGACTCAGCGCCTGGACGTATTGCGACACGTAGAGCAGAGACCCATAGCCCAAGGATGGACCAGCTGAGGAAGGCAGCAACCGTTACGTCATGTATCATTTGTATGGCTATCCTGTATAGCCATATTAAGTTTTATGGGTTACTCCCAACTAATAGGCTGTAGGGACTTTTGTTTTATCTTTTAGCTATCATTGTATGGCTGTAGGGACTTTTGTTACTCCCATATTTTCACTTTTTGTATCTCATTGTACTGAACATGTTGTAATCCGGACCATCATATATGATATCAGATGTTGTAGTGTTATGATGTTGATTTATTTATGTCCATTGTTGTTTCACTTTCATTTGGTACATTTCAAATTTCACTGGATTAATGATCTCCCTTTTATTTATTATGCATATGTCATGATTGCGTTTATGATTGTATGAAATCTGACGTGTACTATAATTCTTATGATTTTGAAGAAAATGCCACCAAAAAGAACCACGAGGACAACACCCGCCACCACAACCACTCCTACCACAACTGTCACTAATGCTCAACTCCAAGCTTTGAATCAACAAGGTGTGCAGCTGCTTTTTGGTAAGCCAGAGGAAAAAAAAACGGATGCAAGCAGAAGCAAGAGATGGCGCTAACACCATGTTTTCAGGAACCAGCGGAAGAAGGCAAGTGCCTACTTAACGAGAATGCACTT
This sequence comes from Tanacetum coccineum, assembly GCA_026074375.1. Taxonomy (NCBI): domain Eukaryota; kingdom Viridiplantae; phylum Streptophyta; class Magnoliopsida; order Asterales; family Asteraceae; genus Tanacetum; species Tanacetum coccineum. Next base: position 2,236 of record BQNB010009771.1, read on the forward strand.
ACACTGACTTCTTGAAGTGCCAGCCTATGAATTTCAAAGGCACTGAAGGAGTCGATGTCCTGACCTAATGGGTGGAAAAGATGGAATCTATTTTCCTTATCAGCAGCTGTACTATTACAAGTCAGGTTAAGTTCGTATCTTGTACTCTTCAAGGAAGTGCCTTGACATGGTGGAACTCCCACATAAGAGCTATTGGGAAAGATGTTGCATACGCAATGCCATAGACGGCCTTAAAAAGGATGATAACAGATAAGTACTACCCCAGGGGCGAGATCAAAAAGCTAGAATCTGAGTATTGGAACTTAAAGGTAAATATAAAAAGAGGTACCGATTTGATGACTTACAACCAACGATTCCAAGAGTTGGCACTCATGTGTGATAGAATGTTCCCAAGAGGAATCAGCTAAAGTGGAAAGATATGTCGTGTCGTCCCGACCTGATTCATGGCAGTGTTAAGGCACCAAAACCTCAATCAATACAAGAGGCAATTGAATTTGCTACTGAAATGATGGACAAAAAGATGCTCACTGTAGTTGAACGCCAAGCAGAAAATAAGAGGAAATTTGAAGATACTTCAAGGAATAACCAAAACCAACAACAACCATTCAAAAGAAATAATGTGGCACGGGCTTACACTGCTGTCCTGAGAAAGAAAGCCTAATAGAGGAACCAAACCTCTATGTACCAAGTGCAATTATCACCACGATGGGCCATGTACTCAAAAATGCACTAACTACAAAAAGATTGGCCACTCAGCCCGTGACTATAAAGGTCGACCTACTGCCAACAATAACAACAACAACAACAATAACTAGAGAACCCAAGGGACAAATCCATGAGGTATCACTTGCTTTGAGTGTGGAGTTCAAGGTCACTTCAGGAGTGACTGCCAAGAGCTGAAGAATGGAAATCAAGGTATCAGGACTTGGAAATGGTAATGCGTTAGCAAAAGCTTATGTTGTAGGCCTGCTGGACTAACCCGAACTCAAATGTTGTCATGGTAAGGAACGTTCCTCCTTAATAACCTTTAGCTTCAATACTATTTGACACTTGTGCGATAGAAGTTTCATATCTACTTCATTAGTTCTTGATGTGATAACATCCCAACACATAGACCATGTTATGATGTGATTAAGCTGACGTAGAATAATTTTCGGTTAATTCACTTATACGGGGTTGCACTTAAACATGCTAAATCATCATTACAACATCGACTTGATGCCCCTAGAGATGGGTATTTTGACGTCATTATCCGGTATGGACTGAGGTTCTAAATTCATGCCATAATCGTTTGTATGGTGAGAAAGCTGCTGTTTCGTGTATTGGTGGTGGGGCCCATATGTGTGAGACGCGGTAGACTTTAATTTTTCATGGTGACGGAAGCAACAACGGTCACGAGTCCCGATTAAAACAACATCAATCTCGTGCACCGAAAGAGATCTCACAGGCGCGCAGACACGACTCTGCGTATATGTGCGCGATCGGGAGGCGAGTAGATGCGCTATCCACCTCTTTCTGGTCTAACAGCACAGGTTACTATGAAAAAGGCGGAAGACAAGTCGAAGGAGAAGCAACTTGAAGAAGTACCAATAGTTCAAGACTTTCCTGAGGTATTTCCCGAGGACTTGCCGGGTATTCCACCAACCCGCCAAGTGGAATTTCAAATCGATTTGATACCTGGTGCTGCGCCGGTAGCACGGGCACCTTATCGACTGGCTCCATCCGAGATGAAGGAGTTGTCGGACCAATTAAAAGAACTTTCTGACAAAGGCTTTATAAGACCCAGTTCCTCACCTTGGGGAGCTCCGGTCTTGTTTGTCAAGAAGAAGGATGGATCATTCCGGATGTGCATTGATTACCGGGAATTGAATAAGCTGACGGTAAAGAACCGTTATCCGCTTCCCAGGATTGATGATTTGTTCGATCAACTACAAGGTTCGAGTATCTACTCAAAGATCGACCTGAGGTCGGGTTATCATCAACTAAGGGTTCGTGAAGAAGATATTCCAAAGACCGCATTCAGAACTCGATATGGACATTATGAATTTCAAGTTATGCCGTTTGGTTTGACTAACGCACCTGCTGTATTTATGGATCTCATGAATCGGGTGTGCAAACCATATCTGGATAAATTCGTGTACTTTATTAATGATTTCTGATATCACTCGAAAGAACAAGCAAGAGCATGCAAGCACCTCCAAGTTAATCTTGGAGTTTTCTTAAGAAGGATCATTTGATGCCAAATTCTCTAAGTGCAAATTCTGGATCCCTAAAGTACAAGTTCCATTGGTCACGTGAACGACAGTCAGGTAATTCATGTGGATCCTGCAGAATTGAATCCGACAAAGATTGGGCATCTACCTAGACTGCAATGGAGATTCGTCAATTTTTAGGCCTAGCAGGCTACTACCGAAGATTCATTGAAGGATTCTCAAAGATCGTCAAGCCAATGACCAAGCTGACTCAAAAGAAGATCAAGTTTGATTGGAGTGACAAGGCGGAGGCAGCTTTTCAGTTGATAAAGCAAAAGTTTTTTTGTTGTAAGATGCACCAATCTAGCGTTACTGAATGGGAGGGGGGGTGGGGGGGGGGGGGGGGGAGGAAATGAAGACTTTATCGCTTATTGTGACGCTTCAATCAAAGGGTTGGCGCGGTGCTAATTGCAGAGTGAAAAGTGATTGCTTATGCAGTCACGACAACTAAAAAACTCCATGAGAAAAATACACCCTCATGATTTGGAAGTAGGCACAGAGTGTTTGCTCTAAAGATTGGAGGCATTATTTGTACGGGACAAAAATGTCCAGTGTTCACATGACCACGAAAGTTTACAACACACCTTGGATCAAAGAATTAAAACATGAGACAGCGCCGTTGGTTGGAATTGCTTAGTGATTATGATTGTGAAATCCGTTATCACCCAGGAAAAGCAAATGTAGTGGCTGATGCATTGAGCAGAAAGGAACGAATAAAGCCATTACGGGTTCGGGCCTTAGTTATGACTATTGGTTTGGACCTTCCCAAGCGGATTTTGGAGGCTCAGATTGAGGCAAGAAAACCAGAAAACCTCAAGTCCGAAGACGTAGGAGGTATGTTGATTGAGAATTCGAAGGACCCAGAAAAGCCCAGGAAGGAGAAATTGGAACCGCGTGCGGACGGGACATTGTGTCTAAACAACAGAAGTTGGTTGCCGCGCTATGGTGACCTAAGGACTCTGATTATGCATGAGTCTCACAAGTCAAAGTATTCTGTTCACCCGGGTTCTGATAAAATGTACCAAGACATGAAGCAACTATACTGGTGGCCTAACATGAAAGCTGACATTGCCACCTATGTTAGCAAGTGTTTGACGTGTTTAAGGGTCAAAGCCGAACACCAAAAACCATCTGGCTTACTAGTACAACCAGCGATTCCTCAATGGAAGTGGGACAATATCACTATGGATTTTATCACTAAACTCCCAAGAACGCAAAGTGGAAACGACACCATATGGGTAATTGTAGACCGACTCACTAAGTCCCTGCACACTTTTTACCGATAAGGGAAACTGACCCTATGGAAAGCTAGCAAGACCGTACTTGAAGAAGTGGTCACAAGACATGGATACCATCTCGATCATTTTTTTTTTGTGATCGGACCCCCAGTTTAACGTCAAACTTCTGGAGGTCATTCAAAAGCTATGGGTACTCAGCTAGATTTGAGTAGGGGGGGTATACCATCCGTAGATAGATGGACAAAGAGCTAAAGAACCATACAAAACTCTTAAGATATGTACGCGCTTGTGTGATAGACTTTGGGAATGGTTGGGAAGGACCACTTACCGCTGATTGAATTTCTCTTACTACAATAGTTATCATGCCTAGTTATTAAAGCTGCCCATTCGAGGAACTTTAAGGCTAAAGTGTCGATCACCTGTGTGTAGGCCGAAGTCGAGAGCTCGTCTCATCGGTCCAGATCTTGTTCATGAAACAAACCCGAGAAGATTGTCCAGATTAAGCATAGAATGCAAGCTGCTCGTGATCCCCAAAAGAGTTACTCCGATGTAAGACGTAAGCCTTTAGAGTTTCAAGTTGGTGATCGAGTTATGTTAAAGGTATCACCTTGGAAAGGGGTCGTACGTTTGGAAAACGGGGAAAGTGAACGAGGTATATTGGACCCTTCAGTGTTAGCCAAAGTGGGAACCATGCTTTATAGACTTGAACTACTCAACAGTTAACTCCGCAGGGTTCATAGCACGTTTCATGTATCCAATCTAAATAAGTGTTTATCTGACGAGCCATTGGCAGTTCCGTTAGATGAAATACCCATTGATGATAAACTCCACTTTGTTGAAGAACCAGTGGAAATCTTGGATCATGAAGTCAAGAAGTTAAGGCGAAGTCGTATTCCCATCATCAAAGTTCGATGGAACTCCAAGAGAGGTCCTGAGTTCACATGGGAACGCGAAGACCAGTTTCGAGAAAAGTATCCGCACCTCTTCACAAAAACTCACCCACGAAAAATGTTACAACCGTAGCCTAGGACAAGGCTCTCCAAACGGTGGAGGACTGTAACATTTCTCTATTTTTAGGTTATTTATGACTTTAATAAATTCCGTTATTTATTTGTAGAGTTTTACGCGTTCGCTTTTAATTATTACCTTATAGTTAAATCGCGTAAACTAAAAAAATCAACGTTCAATGTAAACGGACATCAAACAAATTAAAGTTTTACATAAGCAATATGTTATATGAATTTCATAGGATAAAAAAATTTATAACTTTTTGTAATATTTTTTGTGGTTTACGTAAAACGCTTATGTTCGCAATAAATATATCTGCTCATACCGGAAGCACCTTTACCCATCTACACTCAAACAAATACCCACATTTATACCTAATACATAAAATTTTATCAACTTATCAACTAAATAAGCCTTATGGCCGGTTGTGGGTATATACACACTTAGCATCTAATTTAAATACAAGTAAATTTCCTTAACCCAACAAGGTACCTTACACAACACAAGTTTCTAAACATTGGCTTGTCAAAGTCCTTTCCCCCTCCTCATGTTGCGTCTCCCTCCTCCTAGGGAGGAGGAGAGCTCTTACACAATAGTCACCTTAACCTACTTCCTAACTTGGGTTAGTTTAAGGTTAATTCATGGGTTGGTTACTATAAGAGGCAAGTAACTTGTTCATTATCATACACATATCTATTCCTAGTAAAAACTCAAACAAAAACTCCTTCCTCACTCCTCAAAACCTATGACATACTTTATGTGTGCAAGGGTTTCATTTTCTAGAGGCATGGCATCTACATCGTCATATAAACATTGAAACTCAAAATCCTTACCAAATTTGTATGATGAACTTTGCACAAAACTTTCATTTTTGCTATGAACTCTTTGGTTTTCATTGCAGTCATCCTTTTGACAGCAACTTCCTAAATAAACAACAATGAACCAGTAAGATCGTGACAAGTTGATTCGGAAAAAAGGTGACAGATCAAACAGCAAACCTGCTCATGAAGTAAACCGTAACACACAGAGCCATATGTTCCATGACCTAAATGATTGGACTCGGAAAATAAATCTGTACATGATAGAACTTCTTCATACGCGAAGACAACATGCTTCTTCACATCAAACACATCAGTCGCAATAACTGCAATAACAGGGAAAAAAAAATCACAAATTCACATCAAAAACTATGCAGAGACTGTTAATACGTAACAGGGGTGTTTGGTGTTGTTTATTTAAGCATGGGCGCTTTTTTCATCCATAAACTCAAACCTGCTTTCCTGAACAATCCAAACATCCCCAAAGTCTAAAACAACATAAACCAAAGTCCAAACCTTTTGGAATATTTGTATGACGATCACTAGATTCCTTAATAGTATTAGTACGTCTCCAATCATCCGAGTTGCAACACAATCTCCCTGAACGACACCAAAAGCTTGACGTCCTCAATACATGAAACTTATGGCCATACTCATGATCCTTTAAACCAGTTCGTCGTCCATCGCCATAGAAAATCGACGACCTCGCGCAAACAAAAATAGCCACAACAGCCAGAATCACAGCCAAACCACCACCCAAACCCCCTATAATCCACCAATGCTTCACACCACTCTTATGATCACTTTCCTCAACTACATTAAACATCACACATCATACAATTAGCCAATTTGTAGCATACAACGAACCAAAAACATTCATCAAAGATTTAATATAATCATACCTATAACATTAGCACCAAATGACACTACCAGAGCAGGTCATTTGCCCAAAAGACTTCTTGCATAACCATGACCAAAAGACTAAAGAACAACTGATATAGAACCTGAAGCTACACTACCCGCACTCTCATTTTCCCTACGCGTTCTTTGACCCATGTTCAAACCAAACCCATTCGCAATTTGTGCAAAGCCCCATATGACATTTTGGAAAGAGCCAAAAATAGTTTATACACTAAACTATCCTACACCTTCCTTTGAAAAAATCACCAGCAGTCATACTATCATGTGCATCCCTTAGTTAAGATGGTTTAAATTTTTGTAACTTCATTATTAACTTGCAAATATCTCCAAACATGAAACAATCTCGTGCATTGACAGTAGTCCAATACATATTCACTATGTAAATAGATAATACAACAGCCATGGAAGTTGTCATGCCTCAATTTAATTCAATAAAAAAAAATTACACAACAACATTTGTAACACCCCCATTTTTACATATAGCAGCGGAAGCTAATCTGGGGTATTACTTCAAGGGTACAACAGTCATAATCATAGAAAACGAATCAAAAAGAGTCGTTTATGAAAATAAGTTATCATTCATTATTTCTTCAGAGTTTTTACAAACGAGAGGTTTCCAGAATCTAAAATACAACATTTGAATGATAACGGTTTTTCCATCTTCGTGTCCTCGTCACTCCGTGCCATTAGTTACCTGAGATAAAACATGCTAAAAAGTCAACACAAAGGTTGAGTGAAATCCATAGGTTTAAGTAATATAATTTGAATGCAAATGCGATATTTGGGTTACGTTGATATACACCCAGTATTGAAAACATAATTTATTATTGCCATTAGCTCATGAATCCGATGCCTTAGGTTATAATGATAATATTGCCCCTGCGGGCACCTTTGCCAAAATACCCGCGTGATTTCTAATGATGTGCAATTGGTTATCGTTACTGGATACACCAACGGGGAGTCCAACCCAAATATATATATTCACAACATTCGCGCTTACTACGGAGAGTAATTAACGGTTCATGATTATGGGGACTTAAAGGCAAAGCAGTTACTTAGGCAATAGTAAATTGAAATAGCATGTAGAAATAATTGCATTCATGTTTATAGCATGTATCTCCCTCGCGGGTTTATAAAATAATTGAAAAGCGAGGCTATGAACTCACCTGAACAGTTATAGGGAAATTGATAGCTAATGTATAGGGAATGAAAGTAACGGCTTCAACACGACAATCACAGACAACCTGGGTTAATATATGGAAAGTCTTAGTTTGATTGTATATATAAGTTTTTGGATATCGATGTTGGTTTTGATATAAAAATTATCATAACACCGTTCGGGCCATCATAGTTTAGAAGTCATTTAGTAAACGTTTGTGGAGCTAGGGCACTTTAAATCGTAAACCCAACAACTCAGACAGAACGTAATACCAAGATGAAACTTCTTAATATGAAGCTCCCTAGTATTGTGGTATGATATGGATCCGGGACATGATTTTTGAAAGCACATCGATGATGAATGATATAAGGATTAGAACATAAGCAGTTTTAAGCATTTTATTCAATATCTGGAAATGTTAAGCACGAGGAGCGTTAATTAAAGTTATGTCTGGTAATGTTTTGAATGTGTTTTTATACTTTTTCAAAATGTTACATTTTAGACCCTAGGGTTTGGAAAATTGCAAGTAGACCCCTGGGGTTTGCATTTTTATGACTTTGGTCCTTCAACTTTTATTGATATACCAAGTAAACCTTATACTTTAAAAAGTGACATAATAGACCCCTATAGTTATAACTTTGATAAAATGACACTTTTAGTCCTTTTAGTTATAAGTTTATGAAATTTACGATATATACCCCTTGCATGGATTATAATTACAAAACATGTCCAAATTGCCATGCAAGCTTAATTTAACATTTCAATAGTCATTTATAAGTTATAATAAACTAAAATATGAAGATTTAACACAACATAAGTTTAATTTAACGATTCGTTAAGCTAAAAGGTAAAACGGGTCAAATTAGGGTTTCAAAATGAAAACGCGCGGGTTTTAAGGTCAAATTCTTTCATGACTTATCAAAGCACTTATTTTAACATTATATAAGTCTATTAGGATAGATTATAACAATAGTTTACAAGTTTAGCTCATAGTTTAAGTAAAAACATGAAATTAGGGTTTCGGGTTGAGTTTTCTAGCTTCTAATTCGTATACATTTGATTAAGAATGATAGGTTACTGATCTTAAGACTTATATTAAGGATTATAATCAAAAGTTGATATGTGGTTTGGGTTAAAATGGGTAGAAAATGAGTAAACGGGTTAAAATCACAATTAGGGCACAATTAGGGTTTTCTGGATTTGTTTCTTGTATAATTAAAGTAGAATGATGAAATGATCATGGATTATGATTGAGAATGTTGTAATTTATGTTATTATACCTTATTTAAGTATTGGTTTAGGTTTACATTGGATAAAACAAAGAAACGAGTCATGGTTTAGAAACTAGCTCGGTTTTATGGTTTAGGGTTTTGAATTAGGGTTTTGAGTGTAAAAAGATGTATGAAAGTTTATGAATAGAATAATTAGGGTTTAAACCTTGTAAAATGATTGTAGTAGCTTGTACATAAGTGGTGGTGAAGAGATGAGAATGAAAATGGAGGTAAAACGGTTATTTTAGAGATCATGCTTAATGACTTGTACATTGAGCTTTTAAGGACTTGTACTTTGACATAACGAGATTTTATATTTCAAATGAGATGTTATATTGCTTGTACATTTTCTTTAGTACATTGTACATTCATCTTAGATGTTAACCTTTCCATGAGATTAGGGTTTAGAGGTATAAGATAACGGTTTAAAGCCCGTTTTGATATAACGTTATGAATGGTACATTATAGGAATAATGTACTTTGTAATAATGATATTATGATATTGACTTGACATGTTATGATGTTTGCATGACATATATGAGGACAGGATTATCATAGATAGGTTGCGTGAGCTCGTCTACTTTAGTTATGCAAGTTACATGACATACTGAGATATTGACAATACAAGTAATGTAATAAAGCGAAAAATTTCCCTGTATAATTTTGATAATAGTAAAATAGGTTTTGCATTTGATAAAAATTCTTGGGTTGTTATAGAGACTGTTGGAATTAGTGTCCAAATTCATAACTAATTGGTAAGACTATCGCCAAAAGTAGAGTCCTTTTTGGGTCGCCCTCAATGAACCGTAAAAGAGAAAAGGTTTTGAAGAATAGGTTACGGCGTAACCACTTTTGGTGTTAAGCCGTAACAAGGCGCGGGATATTTTTGGGGAATGTCCCACATCGCCCCAAGGAGACAACCAAACCCTCTCCTTTTAGATATAAATAGAGGGGCATGCCTAGGTCTTCATCATTCAATTCTAACTATCAATTTCTCACTCCTTGTAAGAGTCTTTCGTATTGACGGGACCCTAAGAGTTCGAATAATAGTTTCTCTGGGTTCGTGGGTGTGAGCCATTAGAGGTACTATCGTTTGGGTACTCGCCTCAAAGTTCGACCAAGGTGGTCCGCGTGTGAGAAATTTGATTTTCTCAAAGGTTAGTATTTTCCTTTTATTTATTTATTTTTTAATTTATTTTCTTTTAAGTTGCTTTTAGTTAATTAGGTTTAGATCCTTTAGGGTTTAGTTCCCTTCTAGCCCTAGATTAATTATTATTTCCGCTGCGTGTTAATCTAGTTAGGGAATAGAAAACCCTTCAATATCCTTCTGAGTTTTGGAGTAAGTCTTTTCTTAATTTATTTGGTAGGTGTAATTAACAACATTTTATTTATTTCACATGTCTGAACCGAGCAAGATTCGAGTATGGGCTGTTTAGACTTTAGACAGTTAATATCATGGCTTCCAACGTGAACAACCCCTTGATTGGTTTCCCCTTGTAATTAATGTCAAATGATAATAATTTTATCATGTTGGTTTTCAGTTAGTAGGATTATTGTTTAGTGTTAGAAACATGAACTAGTACTAACTTTTGAGGATAGAATGTAAAACTGAGTACTTAGAAACAGTCTACGGTATAAAAGTAAGAGGTGAGATCCACAAGAAACATGGGCAAAAAAAAGAACAAATAACATGATCTTGGTCATCCATTTCATTCACATCCAATGGTTAATATTCATTATTTCAACCATATATAATTCATAAAAATAACCACCTACCCTTTCATTTAATTTTTTTTCTCTCTCTCAAAAAACACACACCGGGAAACTCTCTAAATCACCATCGCCGGAATCCTAAAACCGTCATCGAAAACCAAAAAACACATCTCTCTCGCCAGACACACCACATCTCTCGCCGATCACACCAAATAACCATCGCGCTGCTTCAATCTACGGCTGTAAATCAGCCTGAAACATAAGAAACTCGCCGAAAAACCGTAAATCATTATAAAAACCGTCGAATTACTCGAAAATGCATGATAAACCATACGTTACACAAACAGATCTGAACAAACAACTTTTACCAGAAGTTACAAATCCAAATGTTAAAGATCCAAATGTTTTACCAGAAGTTTTACCAGAAGATAGAGAAGATGTTTTACCAGAAGTTTCAGATCCAAATGTTGTCATGGAAGAAGTTACAAGTGTGATTATTTCTCTAGAAATCACATGTGATTCTAGTGTATTATAATATTTTGTTAAAAAAATAGATTAGATTGAAACAAATCAGGTTTGGTTTAGCTTCAAGGAGTAATGAATCACATGTGATTCACCAGAATCTCATATGATTCACCAGAATCAAATGTGATTCAGCATAATCATAGTGATTGACTATACCTTTGCATTTCCATGTGATTGCTATTTATGCTATCATATGTGATTCTGCTCTGGTAGTGTTTTGAAGTTGTAGTTGTATATTTTGAAGTGTTTTCATTTAATATTTTAATTCTGTCTTAAAATCACATGTGATTTCAGGATTGAAAAAATGTTTTGTTTTGTGATGAAAGAAATAACAATCACATGTGATTCTAGTGTATTGTAATGGTTTGTTATAAGAGAATTTAAATATAATAAAACAAATCAGGTTTTGTTTTTTGAATGAATCACATGTGATTCAAAAGGATTCACATGTGATTTTCAAAAATCTCATGTGATTCACCCAGAATCACTTGTGATTCTCATGTGTTTGTTTTTTTAATCACGTGTAATTCTACCAGAACCTCATGTGATTCTCATGAATCTCTTTTAAAAAATCTCATGTGATTACAATAGAATCACATGTGAGTTTCAACAAATCTCATTTGATTCACCAAAAATCATATGTGATTCTCATGAATCTTAATGATTGACTATAACTTTGCCTTTCAATGTGATTGGTGTTTATGCTATCATGAATCTCATGTGATTTTGTTTTTTGATATACAGGTTGTATGAAAACACCAAGAGCAACTTTATATGAGCAAAATGAACACTTGGTGGATCGATAAATTGGGAGCCTCATGTAGAAGGACTTATATGTTTACTTGTTTATTTGTTACTTATGAATAACATCTGATTTAATTGAAAAAAATAAATTTGTTAGTTATAAAAATCAATTGTACATCCTCTAATCAAAACTTAATAAAAAATGTTTGTTAGTTATTCGATCAAATATTGTGTAAGAAAATCACTTGTAAATTTATCAGAACCACATGTTAATTTCTATCCCATGTGATTCTAGTTGAATCTCTTATGATTCTAGATGAATCTCTTGTGATTCTTTATTTCAATCACATGTGATTCTTTATGAATCTCTTGTGATTAATTCCAATCCCTTGTGATTCAGTACCAATCTCTTGAGATTTTTTAAAATCACATGCAATAACTAAAAAAAGAAACAACATAAAATGATAAGTTTTACCATAATCAGCTACTGAAACTAATGAGACTAATACGCCCATTACAAAAGATTCTAAGCAACATTTTTAGCAACTGAACTATTCTAACATGAAACTGTTTTTAACGACAAGTCAAAAGATAGTCCCTTGATGCTTAAATACGTTCACGTTGATCCCTGTTCCTAATTGCTTCAACAATTATCGTTACCATTTCCACCATCGGCATCATCGTCACCATCATCATCTTCATGATCAATCCCATCACTATGTTCATAATAACTAGAGGAAATTTATTCATGAATTTGCTCATGGCTAGTTAAGGTTACTTAAATTAATATTTACCCTTATACATGGTTGAATATGTGTGAATTTTTACTCACAGTTTACCCAAGACCAAATCATGGGAATTGTTGTGGTATCTTTAAAATCCCATGAAAAATATACCCATGAACCAAAGACAATCTCCCACATAAACTGTTGTGGGTAACTTTCCCATGAATGGAAAATGTTGTGGGCAAATAATTACCCTCGAAGGTTTTACTCA